>JANZLQ010000061.1:1578255-1628270 GCA_026212715.1 Elanus axillaris
TTCCAAGCACCAACTCTAGAGAGGCTTTGCAATATCAAATACTGAGCAATACTGTGTATTTTGCAATACTGAGCTTTCCAGAAAACCAAAAGCAAACGAGTTCCCCCTTCCTCTGGCCCTTATTTCAGTGTATAAAATATCTAACTCTTTCAAGATCTCTAGCTTGAAGTGTAACGTTTGCTTTCCAGGTGTCTGGAATTCTGCTTTCTTGAAAGATAGACTTCTAGGTAAACTCATTGCAATTACTATGTGGAAAGATTACCTAGTGTACAGTGTATTAGACAACACTCATTTTGGGTGTTGAGGATGATCGTAATAATAGTGATTTGCCTAATTTGTCAATTCTATGTTCAAAATGTCACCACTTCTGGCTGTTTGGCAACAATAAGTGTAATTAAATTTTAAACTTCATAGCAAATTAGCATTAAGTGTGCAACACCTTGACAAAAGTGATGAATTTGTGAGGACCTGTCTGTTAAAACAGAGATCTCTTGTTTTCATGGAATAAAATACAGAAGTCATTGTTCAAAACTATCTGTCTCACTGAGAAAAATGCAGTAGGTTTATACTGACGTGATAAGTTTTTCAACTTTCTTTGATCTTTAGTTAGTTAAAGAATATTGTACTTACCTATGGCTGGATTTATCCAGTATGTTGGGAATGGTCCAATGTACTTGGCAAGAAAGGGAGTTTTTGGCAAAGAAGGCTCGCATCTGCATTTGTAGATCTTATGGGAAAAAGTTGTGTCATCAGGGCAAAGTAATATGACACGTTTAAATGTTTCATTAGTACCAATACAAACATACGCAGGGCAAAGTTCTATTTTTCAATTTAGGCTTTTACAATCTTAATTTTTATTTCTTTTCGTTTTCAAAGAAGTCTGTGTTGCTTCAAATCCTCTTATAATGTCTCAAAGCGCCTGCATAGTGACTTAGTACACTAACATAGGAATGCTAATAATCACACACACAAAGTGTTTGTGCACAAGACCTGATTTTGCACACACGCACTCAAACAGATGATACCAAATTTAGCTGTTTCTTATAGATTCTGCAGAAATTAAAATTACACCTTGACTAGTTACGTATATACTCTCTCACATTAGCTGTTTATGCATTTTTGTTTTGGTTATGCACCCTTACGATTTTAATATCTGTTTCAAGCACAACCTTTGGTCAAAGTAGGTTATTCTGTTCAAGGCACTGTACTAAAAGAGAAATACATCCCCTCTCCACAGCAGAATTAGAGTAGTTATTTTGGTTGGTTGTCTTCAAGATGCTAAAATTCCCATCAGCTCTTCTGTGTACACTTCAGAGTCAGCAATGAGCTTAAAATAGGACTCAAAGAATAAAGCCTGTGCTGACCTATGGCCATATTTGTATATAGAGGATCATGGCATTCTGGGGAACATTACATGCACCAGTTGTTAGAAAGCAAACAAAACCCTCTTGACCCTTTTTCCCATGTACATGCCTATTTAGAAAGGGAACTACTGCCTTCCTTCATTGGAATTGCATTTTAGCTGCAGCTCCCTCATCATAATTTTCATATAGATGCACTAGATCTTTGTGATCTTACAGGTCCTCCTATATTCTTTGTTGATTCCTACCTGCTGCTCCTATATCCTTGAAAACTCACTGCATGTGTGCAGACACGAGCACACTTTAATGCATGAAAACCACTGCAGTGTTCAAGTACAGTGGACTCCCGAGCACATTACAGTCCTTAGAATATCTACATATACATGACATTACAATATGCATGATGACCACAAGACACTCAATAACTTAGAGAGTACCCCACATTTAAAAAACATATTTCTAACTTAACCATTTTTTAGTGGAATGTCAACATTCCACCAATGGAGGTAGCCTATTAACAAGTGCCTTGGTTTTCCCTGCATCTCTAACTTTTTTTTTCTGGAATGGTACATTATTGCACATGGGCAACGTGTAACATTTAAGGAGTGGGTTAAAATTCAAATAAGGCAACATAGGATATAAAAAAGGTTTTTAATTTAGAAGTCTTCAGTGCTTGTAACAAGGTTCATTGCCAAACATCCCATATGTCGACCACATGAACAAGGAAAAACACAAGAGAGATGGGGCAGTATCACATTCATTTTAAGTGGATGGTCTTGTTTCTGGTCCCTATTGAGATATTAAAAATAAGTATTATATACAAAGCTTTAGATATAGTTAAGATTGTGAAGGTCTCTACCGCAGACTTTTAAAACAAAAAAAGACAAAGGAAATTAGGAGATAGGTGACACAATAAAGTCATTTGGGTGGGAAAAAGAATGGGAAATCATCATAATGAGTTACAAGATCCTTATTCAAAAATCTATGATCATTCTCAAACATTCTTGTCAAATGGATTTTCAGTTCTTTTTCTCTCCTCCTCCCCCTTCCCAGAAAACTTTCCAAGGACTTACTGCTCTTCAGGGAAGAGTTTTCAAGAACTTTCAGAGGGTAAATGATAAACAGTAAGTCATTTTCAACCAAAGTACAGTCAGACAGGAACACTGGGATACTCAATTACTTTCAGGAATCTTTATTGGCCATCAACTTCCCAGATCAATTACAGAACAGGGAAATTGTTTCAAAGCATGACAGTTGTTGGCCACAAAATCACAATGCAACTGTCAAAGAGTCAAAACAAGCCATGGATTTATCAATATACTGAATACTCAAAAGCTCTTTTGAAATTAATGGGAATTCTTTAAAGCAAGTCATATGCTCCCAGAATATGGTGCCAGGCTTAAGTCTGCAGTACAACTTATATTTCAAGAATTCTGCCATTGAATTTACATGATACAGAGCATTAAAGAGTGAAAACAGAATTTGTGAGAAGAAAATTCAGTTCTGAGGTGGTCTGATGTTACAGGGGTATGCAGTGTTGGTCAAGCACTCCATACTGGAGCAATGGAACTGAAGCTACATATTTTTCTCTTCAGGACTTAAAGAGATAAACAAGTAGTCCTGCACATTATAAATATTTATATTATGGTTTAGATTATTATGAATCCCCCCTTTTCTCAACAGTCTCTGCAGTTTAAATCAAGGGACATCCTAGAAACTGCCTATGCTCAACAGAGGACATCAGCTTCCTACCTAGAAAACAGTTTGCACTTGTGGACCCAGCCCAATTGGGAATAAGGCCACATGTATAGTACCAGGGAGAAACCAGAGCCAAGCTGGGTGTGATCGGTTGCAGTATCTCACAAACACAAGGACATGGCTCTGCTCTGTGAACACCAGACTGGGGTTAGATTTCACACACCCCTTTCTCCTTGAGCTCACAGAAGATGGCCATCCTGGACAATGGACTCACTTTTGCCAAAGTGTTAATATTATCATTGCACAATTGGCTGGGCTTTTGTCAGGAATCAGAGTGTCACAGCACCTGCCATTCAGTTGGTAGCTGATGGAAGGTCACAGAGCTACTGACTTAACATGGTCTCACTGATGTTAATGATTTATGCAGGAAAGGACGTAAATCCCAGAGAATAGTTTATTGAGTGGATTATACTTCATAAGAAATTAGGTTTTGACCATGTAAACATACCATGTGGCTGGAGCTAACTGGTTTGAATAAGCCAACAATCAACAGTCCTTCAAGGTACTGAGTTTTGAAAAAACACTGATCCAAAATAACTAAACTTGATATTGCTGGGTATTACTAATGGTCTAACTTCACCAAACTACCATGCTGAATAAAAAGCTTAGATTCACTGAAATACCTAAATATAGGTCTGTCTCTAAGCATTAAAATAAACCTTAGAGAAAAAAAACCTACACAGGCAAGGGGTATTTTTTATGCAGTTTTGATATTATCCATATAATGGCATAATTAATTCAGATTCTATCATAGTTTAAAATCATAGAATAATTGAGGCTGAGATGGATCTCTGGAGTTTTTCTAGTCCAGCCTCCTGCTCCAAGGAGGCAGACCTCACCATTACATCAGGCTGCTCAGAGCCTTGTCCAGTCAAGTTCTGAAGATCCTCAGCAATGGTGATTCCACAGCGTCTCAGGGAAATCCATTCCAGCATTCAAGTACTTTCCTTACGGAAGGAAAACAGTTGCAGCAGATACCTGTTTTAATTATGTGAAGTGACAGAAAAGCATATCTGTTCTCAAAAAAACTCCGGCTTCCCATCCTTCTCTTATATAGACTAACAGCAGCACAGGTCTCAAAAAATTGCTATTCAAGTGATATTTACCAATTTAGCCTGCTATTAGGCTTAAATTCATAATATTACTTGCCTGTGTCTCCATTTTTACACTGTGGGTATGCACACTACAGTTTGCACTGTGCACAACATAGCTAAGGAAGAAAAGGTCAATCTCTGCCTACTGTGGCTGGCCCATAGACTTCAGCTTGGGGATGAAAACAACTATGTTCAAAATTACCACCAGAGTGTTGTTAATACCACAGGGTTTCCCTCACAATTATGTTCAAAAACGAACCCTGGATCTCAGCTCATGTGATACCGGAGGGTTTTTCCCCTTTATTTAAGTAATATGAATATGATGCTGGCCGCTTCGCTAGTCATCCAGCAATGCACAAAACCTGAAAGATTATTCATTCTTGCTGCCCACCCACACAGAGATCCCTATCTGATTTCAGATGGATCTGTAGTAAGAGTTGTCATTTGTGCGCTGTCAATAAATGAACCTTTTAATCTCTCCTTAAGTTATGATTTCTCTTTCCAAAGGAAAGATCCTCCCCCATGTAGTCACTATCTCTATGCCCTTTCCAGGAGGTGAGTGGGTTGATGACCTTCTTTCTCCTTCCGTTTCTTTTGTACTGTACTATGCCTTGCAGGAGCATCAGCTGGCTGTTTTTCCCATCTTTCAGAAAGCCACCAAATAGACTTCTTCATGCCTTCTCTTTGCACTGAGGGGTGCCAGAAAACTGGGTGTCTGTTCTGTCCTCCTTTCCTCAGGGCTCATGGGATAAAAAAGAGGAAGGCTGACAAAGACATCTGGCAAGGATCTGCCCTACCTCACTGTTGCTCAAAACAACATTGACTCAAGATTGCATAAAGCAAATTTAAAGCAGCATCTTATTCAATACAGATGGACTTTAGAGTCAATGCAAAACTTTAACACAGTTCTAATTACTGGTCTCCTGCCTACATCATCCATTCATACGAATCAAATCTGATGGACTGTAATAAAAAATTTGGCAGTATCTTTGTGTTGCAACAACTTACTGTTTGGTTTCGCTGACGTTCTTTCAGTGAAAACTGATATTGTCTCATTGGATACTTCCAGCAGGCACAAATAATTCATATTTCCCAAGATTAAAAAAAAAAAAAAAGATAAAGGAAGAAAATGCAATATAAATAACAAATCAGAAAAGTTCAGTTTCACCCACATTAAGGTGAAATTAAATGCTATCTTTTCTCTGATTTCACTATGTTACACCTTCAGTGTCTCAAGAATCGGGTGTCAGATAAAACACTAAGGAAAGAGGTAAAAAAAAAAAAAAGATGTGTATATATTTTTGAGGAACACAGGAGGGGGTGTTCCTTGCTTGAAACAAAGTATATCATACAAAAACTAGCACACATCCAATACAAAATGAGGCTGAAGTCTAAATCCCATTCTTTGCTATTGTTCCAGACAGAGATCTTGATTTGTCCTTCTCTCCTGTGTTTTTTAGTGGATATAGTCTTTATACTAGAAGTCTTGAGCTAGTCACAACACAGTGAGTAGGTCAGCCTTAGGAAAATCTATAGATCAGATGATCTGGGAACTCTTTTTGGCAAAAATACATAAGCATTTCAGGTGAACTTAAGAAGCTGGACTCAGTGGTACTCCTTATAAATTATAATTCCTAAGATTTCCTTCACATCTTCAATCTGCATGCTAAGGAGCTGAAATTGATGTTGCTTTTCTAAATACTGCAACATGACTGTAACACAGATGCTGAAACTCATGGATACATAGATTTTCACATCATCCTTTCTTTTGAATAAAATCCTTCAAACAGAAGCTAACTAACTGGAGCACAGTTAGTTCCACCTTCAAAAGTTTTGTGGTAAACACCTGGGCAAGATAGTACATGTCACAGGATGTATTAACTTTGAGTTAAAGTCTGTGCTATGAAACTACTTGATGGGGTACTGCAAAGAACGTGAATCCCAGACAAGGAGCACTGCAAGTCATTCTGCCCTGGTATAAAGAGATCAGAAGCTTTAACATGCCCACCTGGGAAGTACCAAGGATACATAAACTCTGCCTTAGATGATATGATTTTTAATGTAAGTGAACATAATGAATCTATCCTTTCTAGAACAACTGAGGTGAGTTTCTGCACAGAAAGTGCTTGAGGGATACCCTTTCCTTCACACAGAGTTTCTGTAGGGGGAAAACACATCCTGTTTTTCTTTATCAAAGTTTACTATTTTCTTTTAAATAGATTTTAAAGTTGTTTTATACAAGCAAGATCATTAAAGAATGGACACAATTCCTGACACTTCCACTGACCACTGAAGCATGCTCCAGAACAGAGTAAGGATCATTACTTTTTTTTTTTTTTGTATGTGACAAAAAAATATGGGGCAAGGGGGGGGGGGGGAAGACTCTTGGTTATGCAAGACTCTTCTCTTTGATTCTTGGCCAGCTCTGGATCATAATCCCTATTATTTCAAAATATTATGCTGGAAATTTTGCTATAATCTTACTAAACAAATAGCTGCATGATGGACTGCAGCTTCCGTGCTTCTGAGTGCAACGTTCTCCATCATACTGGAGACTAGATCTCATTGGAGTATTCACCAATATTTGTGAAAAGCCTGAAAGGGAAAAAAGTATAATGTAAACAGCCAAAAAAATAGCTTTAAGTTGAAGGATTCCATATTTTGTTGCCCATTCAATTAAATTTTCCACAAAGACTTTTCAAATCCCAAATGGTCTTTCTTTCCAATTTCTGTTGAGAAACTCAGTATACAGCAACTTGGTAGTGAAACACAAAGACTGAAGACTCGGGCTCAGGTTTCAATTCTGCAAAATTCCTACTCCTATGTGCTCAGTAAGTATCTGTTGTAAGTTTTGCATTGGTGTGGGACTAAAATAAAAAATTTCACAGTCAATTTTTCATAAAACAACATCCTTACTTCCTTGTCAGTCTTAAAATGCATTTTCTCACTGTCTGTCAAGCTCCACTGAAGACAGACATCTGAGCTTCATTGTCCACCAGCCTGCCCATTACTATAATATCAGGTCAAAGGACTGCCTAATGCATCTCTCAAGTTCATTCATATAGAAGACACGGCTCTTCTACCCCACTGAAGTCAGCACACAGCCACAATTGTAGCAGACAGCAGCACGTTAATCTGCAGTGATGAAATTTCAAGTGTTTGCCATATAAAACCCAGTAAACCACCTATAATGAGATAATTCTTTGTATTGGGACCACTTCAAAGTATAATCTTGGAAATTCAAAGCCTTGTCTAATCTTGAACATAAATCCAGCCAGTACACAGCATTGTTCTAACACCACTCTCCACAGGCTTCAGTGAGACCAAGGTTTTCACTGCAATCAAGGCAAGATTTCTAGAGGACTTTAGCATATTGTAAATCTGTCTAAAGTGAATGAAAAATATAAACTATATGTTGTACTATGACTTTTTAAACAGTGACTCTTTAAACTAAGAATACTGATTAAAAGCAGAGGTTTTTTTTCCTCTTGACTTTCATTCTGGGGTTTCAAAAGCAAGAAATTTCCCTTTAACTTCAGCCAAGCAAACACTATTTGGCTATCAGTAGGGTCAGTGTCACCAAAAGCAGTATTTTCTTGTGAGGAACCTTTGTCTTCCTTTTCAAAGTGCACATTATTACCTGATTATTTCCTCATGATCAACTGCAGTCAAGTTGGTTGCAGTTAGCACAAATACCCCAGAAATGAATCATAATTCAGAGAAATAAACAAACAAACATCCAACTGACAATAAACTTGTTTCTTGCCTTGTTTTTTCAGTCTCAGAAGACGGAAGCATTGTAACACAAACACATATTATTAGTTTCTTCAGGTGCACAAAGCCTAATAGCAATTTAATCTAAACCATATTTGCTGTCCAAAGAGCCTTACCCAAGTGCAAGATTGTGGATAAGAATTAGCTTCCCCTCTCTCAGGTCAAAATTTAGTTTCTCAAAACACTGAGGACACAACTAGATACCCGCTTGAATTTGCAGATACTTCTGTTCAGTGGTTTTACATAAAATCAGAGACATAGGAAGACAAAAACCTAGGTAGATACATGCACAGCTAAATAAATTCACATCACTAGCACATTACATTTTGACATTTAAAAATACAGCACAAAATACCTTAACCGTCAGGGGTAGGGTGGGGGGAGGATGCCTTTGGGGGATAAATACAGACAAGGGCTCCGATAGATATCCTCACATATATTGTTATCACATGGAAATGACTTTATTTCTATGACTGCATGCTCATTTGAAAGGCATGTTCAAGGCCAGAGCAGCCATCCTGATCCTTACGGCAAATATTTAGAAGAGGTTTCCTCAGCTGTACCTTATAATAATATTTTCAGCTAAGGTTTCACCACAGAGATCAGTTCAGGTGCCACACAGTCCATGTTATAAGGTTTCTTCAAGTCCTAACATCCATCCTAAGAGACAGCTAGATTGCCTTAAATTTGCAAGAACCCGCCCTGAAGTAGAGAACTCAAAGATATTTTAGTTACATACAAAACAAATTTGTAGAGAGTGCTGAAGTTACGGCAGCACCATGCTGCCAAACAAGAAACTCCCATGGGTGTAAGGATGACTCCTGCTAGCACATAATATGAGGAACCTGGGCGTTCATCAGGGCCCAGTGAGAGCTGATACTAACCAAAAGCCCAAAGCTGACACTCTCCCACATAATCAAAGGACAAAATGCTTTAAGGTGATACATGATCCAACAAACACATGGATTTTGAACCACTTTAAAAAATGTTCATGTATAACTGATCCACATAGATTAAAGCAGTAGATTTAATAATGGGCATTAGACCAGTGTTAGCAACACCTGATGCCGTATATTTGCCCCAACTATCCAAACATCTAACAGGAGCGCAGAGCAGAAGCTCCAGCTAGGCTTCCTCAGTAGTCCTAAGTAAACGGTTTCGATGATGTGCATGAGCAGTGACGCCAGCATGCACAGCACACTGGCAATGAAAATGCACCTCATGCACACAGGTGAGCCCACCCATGTCCCATGCTCTCTGAAGTCTGCTCATGTACTGCAAGTCTGAAGCTTTCAGCAACGCCTACTGTGTGTACAGAAAACCTGGTATTTTCCTTCAGGAAATACCCATGCATGAGCAACACTCATTCGGATTTCCAGCACAGAAATCCAGCTGCTCTAGACAGTGCTCCTGTAACATATGAGATGGTTTTGGCTGTGCAGGATCATTTTTTGCTGTGGATAAGGACTGTATGTGCCTCAGTATAAATATGCACGTAATAATTCTGATAAAGTCAGCACACTGGGCTGACTTCCAAATGAGTTGTTTAAAACACATGGTATTGATGGATTGAGGATGCATGAACTGAGAATTATTTGGACTTAAATACACCTAATCATTTTTTGCTTGTAATGACATGTCTTAAGCAAAGATCTTTCGACATCATTGAATGTGCATTCTAGAATGTAGCTGTGCAACAAAATCTGGTAACAAAAGATGAAGACAGACCTGCAGAAAAAAATAGGTTATTTCAGTTTCAGCTCCAAAATTGAAAAAATGTGTTCCAGAGAAAGGCATTCTGGCTGATGAGTCGGTGTACACTTCAAATCCAAGAACAGTACTGAAATTGGAGCTAAACCATAATAAAGATTTTGTAAGAAAGTAAATTCTTATGACAGTTGAAGTGCACTTTGCAAAACATTAGAAAAAACAAGCTTCCCATGCAAAGTTGTGCTGCTTCTCACGTCTCTTGCAAGCAAGAGTGCAGAAAATTCGATGATTGATGTGGAATTTATGGACTGACACTAGTTTACATATGAACAGCAACCTAAGTTTCTTGAGAAGCTGAAGGCTGAAAAAAGTCAGGTTTTAGCAGACAAAACATATTCATTTGGGAAAGGAGAGGAGTATGTCTCCTGCTCCAGCTTTGAAGGGTCTGCACATATATGTCTATTTGGAGATAAGAACAGCCTTAAAACAAAATACATAAGGTAAGAAAAGAGATGCTTTCTCTCTATGTTTCTCTACCTACCACATTGATAAAGTTATTCCTGTGACTACCAGAGTAATCTGGAAGCCATGCAAATTAGAAAACTGTTATATCAACAAAACCAAACAAAACCCCACCAAAACCCAAACCAAAAGAACAACAAAAAAACCCCAACCAAACCAAAAAATACAAACGTCAAGAAACCAGCATTAACTCTGGTGAAAAAAACTACTTGGACACCCTCCATTTATGTTGTATGCCTTCCCCTAAGTGTTTAAAAAGTACTACCTATTCTCCAAGTTTCAACATAGAATCTGAATATCCAGCTATATTTGCATTTCTCTGTGAATGATAAGTGCAAAAATTTGGCATAAAGAATCCTCACAGTGATGCCTACAAAAAGCGACAAAAGTTTCTGGACTCATAATGTCATACTGGTTTCAGAGTTATCAATTCATTTTGCCTGTGGAATATTTTCCATAGTTGTTAATGTGAAGAACCTCAGGTGAACTTTTCAGTCTCAGAAGGAAGACAGAAGGCTGTTCTTATAAATTAACTTGTGCTTGCAAAATAGCCAAACTGGGCACAGCAACAGGTTGCAGAGGGACTGAGGGAACATTAGAAGAAAAAAAAATAATTCCACAGTGTGTCCTTTTTGTTGGAGGGAAAAGTATCTTTTCAGAGGAGAAATATATTTCATCTTAAAGTCACTTGCCAGATAATTTAGCTTTTCTGACATTACATTTTACTCTATTTTCTCATTTTCCATGTTGCCATACATTAGCCAATAAAGCCAAACTCTCTATCACAAGTCTTCAGCTTTAGAAATCAATTGTTCTACTATTACTACTACACACAGCAAGGTTGGATTTGTTACTCTTTTTAAAATAGGCTAGTGCAGGATATTTTTTCACCATCTTGTTGAGTTCTGCCATGTACTTCTGAGACCTACATTGTTTCTCCAGTATACCAGCTGAATTACAGAGTATCTTAAGAGGCAGAAAGCATAGATAAGTGGAGAATTTGCTTAGTAAAATATTTCCTTACTGAAGACAAAAAAAAAAATAAATCATTGCTACTCTACTTTTTGACAGAAACAGCATCCTTCCTGTTTTTGTGCTGTGTGCAGAACACACTTTGCCATTTAACAAGTAATTTGACTAAAATTCACACTTTAAAAAATTCATCATCTTTATTCTCCAAGGAAACATTTCTTGTAATAGATTTAACTTCATACATCCTTTTTCAATTGAAATTTCAATTATAGGCCTTAATCTGTAGCAGTCAAATGCATCAAAATTGCACTAAAGAAAATGTAGGAAACCAGGGAAATACAAATCGAACCTTAAAATCAGATTTCAGAATCTGACACAGTGAACAGTGTCAGCCATGGATATCTGAACTGAAAACAAGATATGCCTTTATATCCTTGGATATTCATCTGAATGTCTAGCAGTTCACCCAGTGAACCACCTTTCCTAGTGACAAGAGGTTTGACTTATTTTAGCGCTTTAGTATTTTTCACATCAGTTTTATTTTGCTGATCTCAGAATTACTTACAGAGCAACGCATACATTTTGCATATAGGGATTTCACTCCCTTTCACCAAAAGGAGTAATTGCAATGCCAGGTGGCTCCTACCTTGGGGTTAGTGGGGCTCATCCCCACGATAACTTTACATGCTTCAGTAACACCTTCTTGCTCCTTGTCCATCAAGCCTGGACGGTGCACACACCAGCACCCTGGCCCAGCGTTATGGAAACACACTGGAAGAGGAAGTAGCCATAGGACCAAGAAGTACCTGGCACTTCTGTGGTAGAGCTTAGCAGGGATTTCACCTCTGATGCCCATGCTCTCCTGGACAGGCATGCAGCCACTTGGGGTAAGCACAAGGATGGGCAAATAAAGTTGCAAAGTCTTTCACCACCTAACGGGCATTTTTCTGTTTTGCAACATGTAACAACTAAATACATTAATCTTATATTTGCCCAATGAGTCGACCATACTGTTACTGTTTTGTACCACACTATTTTTAAAGCTCCTTTGTATTGCATACATGAACGTACAACAGATTTTTCTGTTGATATGTCAACAGATTTTTCTGTTGATATGCCTACCAGCGAGAATGTATTACAGCCAACACTACACACAAGCATAGGCACCCCCTATAACAGTAAATAACTAGTATTTAAGTAAAGATGATCTTAGAGTTGAATTTATTTTGACAGACATTCATAGATTGGTTTTCTCATTTGGGTTATGAAACCTAAGTTTATACAAAATGACTTTTTACAAAATGGAGAACACAGCTGTAAATTATTAATCAGACTGGCAGCATGGTGATTCCAGATTATCACTGATCCAGTGAGAAAGAGAAGTCACTCACATTCTTTGCTAATATATTCTCTTGGCCTCTTCAGCACTAAATATTCTTTTTCTCTGATGCTTGGCTGATCATGCCTCATCAGCTCTATTGTACTAATCAAGTCTGGTAAGAAAAATGGTTTCCACCTTCCTATACTTAGCACGCAAAAATATTATTCACCTAAACTTTGTTCTCAGCAAGAAAAATTTTAAATATATGGTTACCTAACTTCAATATTTTAACTCTTTGGTTCTTGAAAGCTTCACTTGGAAGCTTTATGAAAGCCTCACTTGGAGGGCTTAAGAAGTATTTTCTTTAAAGGATGGGTTCCCTGCTTGAATCATAACTTTTGGAGACTCCATTAGACCTTTTCCTCATCCCAGCTAGAAGCTGAAATTGTTGCACATTGTTGGAAATGTGTTCTCCCTGCAAAGCTGGTACCTATTGCTTGCAATGACTTCCTCTTCATAGCTGTGAGAGTGGCAACTTTCACAGGCGTAAGACACTAAGAAAACAGCCCTTCACATGAAGTTATCCTAGTTGTATCACTCCTTGCCAGGTTTTGTGCCGCCAGAGGGTAGAAATGACCCTTCTGCCTATCTCACAGAAAAGGGATGTGGGGCTCATGCTCTCGTAGCAGTTAGTAGAGTGCTCACATCATGAGCTGCCTGTGCTTTTCAGTATGTTGAAAAACAAGCAAAGCCACAGGCCTGACAAAGTCACCATCAAGAATCTTGCCTTTGCTTTCCAAATCACAAGCTACCACAGGACTAAAACCCATCCCAGTCTGGATGCTTAATATATTAGAATCATAGAATGGTTTGGGTTGGAAGACTACTTTAAAGGTCCAACTCACCTGCCAGAGGAAGGGACATATTCCACTAGATCAGACTGCTCAAAGCCCCATCCAGCCTGACTGAATGCTTCCAATGATGGTACATCCACAACTTAGCTGGGCAACTTGTGCCAGTGGCTCATCGCCCTCATCATAAAGAATTTATTCCTTATGTCCAATCTAAATCCACACTTTTCATTTTAAAACCACTGCCTCTTATCCTGTCTCTACAGGCCCTGGTAAAATGTCTCTCTCCATCTTCTTTATAAGCTCCCTTTATATACTGAAAGGCCACAACAAGGTGTCCCTGGAGCGTTCTGTTCTCCAGGCTGAACATCCCCAACTCTCTCAGCTTTTCTTCCTAGGAGACGTATTCCAGCCCTCTGATCATTTTTGTGGTCCTCCTCTGGCTCCACTCTAACAAGTCCGTATCTTTGTTGTGCTGAGGACCCGAGAGCTGGATGCAGTACTCCAGGGGAGATTCGCCTCCCTTGACCTTCTGGCCACACTTTTTTTTATGTAGCCCAGGATATGATTGGCTTTCTGGGCTGCAAGCATATATTGCCAGCTCACATCCAACTATTCATGCACCAGTACTCCCAAGTCCTTCTCCACAGGGCTGCTCTCAATCCCTTCATCCCTCAGTCTGTATGGATATTTTCCTCTATTTTGCTTGCCCTCTTCTAAAACATCAGTCTACCATGTAAGCTTGGCAGCCACAATTTATTTTGAAGGACTCCATGTTCCCTTACTGACCTTGCTACACTACTCTGACAGCCTCGTAGGCATAAGTAGCTTGCAGCAAACCCTCAACATAAGTCAGGCTTGAAGTCTTTCACTGAGTGATTACACTTAGAAGTTGTAATTGGCTAAACTGTTTCTCCCGTCTCCTTGCTTCAACTCATATTAAATTGACTTTGTTTACAACACAGTTGGCTCCAGCACGGTATCATCCTGTTACTGGTCATGACCTGGTACAGAGTTGACAGGGTACATGTAGCTAAATGTCTGCCTAGAGATTTGAACGAGGTGATAATCCAGCACACCATACACTGCGTTATGTGCTCTCTCCCAGTTTGTACAGTATGTACACAAAGCAGAATTGGCGTCAGGTAGGATTTGTGCTCCATGTGCCAAAGTGCTGCACAGCTGCATTTTCCCCAGCTTAATGCAATGTGTTTTTCCAGAACATGTTCCATATGGTTTAGCAATGAGTTTATTCTAACTGCCCCCTTCTGGTATGTCAAGGTCTGGCATTAGAGACACTCACCCAATGTGCCTTTTATTGCCCATGGCAAGAAACATCCCCAGTGTAGAAATGGCTCTATGGAAAATAGTCAGCCCTCCTGCCTGCTTCCATCTGAGTTTGCAGATCACCTGACAGTGCTCTGCCCTTGTACTGTCTATAGGGCTTATGTCATATCAGAGCCACGGGGGGGACAGAGACTGGTGGCAGGAAGGAGGGAGAGGAAAAGAAAAAGAAAAAAGAAAGACTGGCAAGATGAAGGCAATTTCCAAAATCTTCTAACAAGGACAAATGTAACCATAGGGAAAGGGTGGAGGAAAGGAGGGCAAGATCAAGAGGGGAAAAAAAAAAAGGGGGAAAAAAATCAAACACCAGCAATGAACCAGATGTCAACTAGAACTGAAATTTTAATTCAGAACATCCTTCTATTCAGGGCAAAAAAAATGAACAAATAGGTTCAAAAATAAAACCCAAGTTTCAAAGTTCAGGAGTTAAGTGTCTCACCCTTCTCAAACAAGAAAGCAAAAACAAAAGTTTGGAAGCTGGATGAAATTAGTATAAGTGATATTTTGTTAAACACTTGCAATGCCAGAATCAGGGTATTGGCACAAGATCCAGTAGAAATACGATTGTGTGGTTGCCTTTACTGAAACTGCAATCTCAATAGATTAAAAAAAAAAATATTACATAATAGGGCATTCTAGCAGTGCAAATAAAATAGTCAGGGGTCAGTACCATACAGCATCATTGCATCATTTCAATAAGAGAGTCACACTGAAGTTACACAGGTTCTTATTTGTCAGAAAACATGTTTTAGGGAACCAGGGAGGTGGGGAGTAAAAAAAAAAAGAGAGAGAGAGAGAAAAAATAGTTCAATCTAATTTAATTTTTGGTTTTAATGACTGATTAAAAAGCTACAGCAACATTTTTTGTTTGTAGAATAAAAATAACGTTTTTCTTAGTTAAAGAAAAACAGGGGACTGGCAGAGATGAGGGGAATCTCACTCTAGATTTTCTGAACACCAAATTTTTTGTCAGAAATTGAAAATTGGAAGTGGGAGTGGGAGAAGGAAGAAGGTCACTTATGTGCCCCCCAGAAGACCCTCATTCCTCATACTTAGGTCAGGCTAAGAAATTCCTCATACTTTAAAGACCACTAAGATTGTTTTAAACAAGAGTCAAGACTCTCTGTTTTAAAAATATCCAAAAGGCATACTTCCCCCAAGTAAACAAAATAACAAGATAAGATGCTGACAGTTGACAAATTTACAATGGTAACACCCTAGTTTAATTCTACACTGTGTTACGGCTGTTATCTGATGATAATCATGCTATCAGTTATAAAAAGAAATAGAAAATACAGAGAGCAAAGGCATTGGGAGCCACCTTGCTACCTATAGTGATAAAGGACAAATAAAATGGACCTTGCTGACCTAAGTGTCAGCATGGGAATGGAGGAATTGTCTACATGGTCACTCCAGAAATACAAGCTCTGAACTATTGCCGGAAGAAAGGAATGAACGTGCAGGGATCCAGCTGTGACCCCAGAGTGTTTCCCAAATTCCCCACCCATGCTCATGCTCTGACCTCATCCCCGTTCCCTATCACACTGAGAAATAGTTGCTCACCATGTCCACCACCTACGAGTAGGAAACCTGGGCATGCAAGCTGGAAGGAAGCTGCACAACACAGTGGCCAGGTTTCTGAAGCTTCGACATAGCCCAAGAGAACAAGTCACAGAGTAGGAAATGAGTCATCCTATTCATTTCTTGAAAGGAAAAGAAGAACCAAGGGGGAAGGCAGAGAAAACATTTAGACAACCTTTCTCCCTTCACCACCCCCCCCCGGCACCACCAAAAATAAAATCACAGATGGAAAGTAGTGTTTATAGGGAAACAAGAGAGTCATAGGATTTTGGTAAGCCTTCAAAATCTTGGAGAAACTTTCTTACTGTTGGAAAGTCCGCTGATAGTAGTTCTCCTATAGAGGCCCCAAGACAGGTCATCTTCAATTTGTCCAACTGGGAAAACTGGCTTCCAGTACTGTTAGCAAACACCCAATGGCCCTGTACTTTGTATCATTAGGGGTTATTGCACTATTTTGCTGGCTAGTTATTACAATCAGAATATTCAAAAAGTCTAATGAAATAAAATAAAGGTTTCCCATTACCTCTCTTTCTCAAAAACTCTCCCTTGCCTACTCTTCCCTCCCTGCACTATGCTCACATAGGGATGGATAACAGAACCACAGCCTGGTTGAGGTTGGATGGGACCTCTGGAGGTCATAGATAATTGCTATGTCATTGGACTATATTAGAAATACAAAAGCCATATTAGACACACATCTATTTCACATCCTGTGTTGGAGAATTAATGATTCTTAATCATGCAACAGATTCAGGTCTGATTTAAAGGAAGAAGTGTGTGTGTGTGGGGGGGGTGTATTAAATTCTGCAAGTAAAACCAAATTCTTAGTGATCACAGCTGTGCCTCATCACACTGAAATAAAACACTGCATTCATATAGCAATAAAGACTCCCCTGTAACTCACTAATTAAAAATATAAACAAGCATGTTGCAATGAATTACATTAATAGGTCATTTAGCTGATTTGAGAAGCAGCTACTCCAATAATTCCTTTAGAAATCTATGAACCTGCTTTGAATAAACTGGAGCTCTTATGCTCAGAATAGAGAGGTAAATCTCATTTTCACAAAAAATGGTATAAATTTTCCCTCCGAAAATTGTGTTTTCCAAGAAAAATAATACTTCCTTAAAAAAAAATCGATGTCCCAACATCTTTATCCAGCTCAGTGACAGTGACTGCATTATTAATAACAAGCTATAGCTTTTTTGATATGCTTCTGAGATATGTAGTTAAGGTTGTACTGAGATTTGCACTAAAAGCAGGATTAAAATCCTACTTACATTTTTGCTATTAAATGTAGTGTCACCATTTGGCATTGCACCTGTGAATACAGTGTAATTTTACAGATATATTAAAGCTTTTGCAAAAGAAACAATTTTTAAGTGTTCCCTTTTTAAAGTTTTGCCATTTGGATCAAGTATCCTTGAGTTCCTTTAGCTAAATCTCTGCTTTCCCCACAGGCTTCCAACTTCTTACACACATGCTAACAGCTCAGGCACAAGACACTCTGGGAAATTTAAAAGTACAGTCATTCCCTCTTCTTGGCATGTATGGCTGTCCAAAGAAGAGGAGATGAAACTGTCGATTTTTGCCAGGTCTTCAAGCTTTCTATTGCACCTTGCATCTCTCATGCTTCTCTGATGCATACTGTTAACTTACACTACCACAAAAAAACCTCCACTAACTATAATGCTTTGCCTACAAGTCCTACAGTCCTACGCTTGATTGTTCACCACTCTGTTACGTATTCTGCGGTTTGCCTCCTTTCATCCATCATCAGCAAGCACAAACTACTGCAAGTCAATTACTAGGAAAAAACATAGGCGATTTTTCCTGATCTGCCATTACCTTATTTGGTACTCTGACTTGCAACCACAACTCCAGGCATCCTTCAGATGGACTGCATAAAGACTTTTGGCTCAGCTCTTGCAGTTGGTAAACTAAAAACTGTCCTTGCATTTTGATGATATCAAACTCAGGTGACATCTCCATAAGCATGCCTGCAGATTTTGTGTGTAAGCTAAAGAAACTGGAGATGTGCATTGTACAGACTTGCACTTTAAACACAAAAGTTTTTAAATGTATGTAGAAAAAAAATTTGTTCTCCTGACTGGCAAAGCATATGAACTGAAATAGTCCTCAGTGTGAGTCACTTTCTTAATGATATTGTGTAAACAGAAAACACAAGTCAAGCATCTCTAGTATTAATCGATACTTTTCAGTGAGAAGAGGTCACTGCAAAACTTGCAATTGGGAGACTACGACTAAAGGGATGCTGGTTGTGCAACAAGAAGCAATGCACTGTAAGTTTATATTTTTTAATTGAGTTCAATAAGGTCTTGGGCTTTAAATGGACTGTTTTATCAGGTCAAATGTTTTCTAACAAAATAGTTTCAGGATTTCAACTTCATGAAGTTTTGCAAAATGTACATCTGCTTTCTGCTGAAAGTTCTTCCTTCCCAAAAAATGAAAAATATCACCACCAAAGAACTAAAGTCACTAATTTATAGCACCTAACAGGTGTTATAAGATGGAACAATTTCAGTGAATGAGGCAAGTCCTACAACAGGAAGGACATGAAGCACATAAGCTATATAGAGCTCAGCCCAGCCCTGCCCAGATGGAAGAAGGGGAGCAGGGGTTATCTGAAGGGTAACTCCTAGGAGGCATCAGAGCAGCCCTGAAACATGCAGCCTGACATACTTAAATTCAGTTTCTACTGAAAATAAACTATGTTGCTTCAATCAATTTCCAAATGGAAAGTTGGAAGTTTGGGGAGTTTCAACAAATGTCAAAATATTCCATGGTAAGGGAAAAAGGAAAACTAAAATAAAGCCAGACCAAACAATGTATGACCAATTCCAGTACTGATCACTTGATGCTATAAGAGATTAAACTGTTCCAAAAATGAGTTCTGCACAAGAATTATACACAGTTTTACTTTATAAACCCATTGCGATGACTGTAAATAAAACTGATAAAGTCTTATTTGACACTAAACATAAAACAGTGACCTGGTGACCAGCAGAGTATCAATATTACAGCCATGCTACAGCTTTAATTTCCTATTTTACACCAGAGCCATTTATAAAAACAGCATTCCCATCACAGGATTACAGTATGACTTTTATAACATGAAGTAACTGTCTCTGTACTAGTCACATAGTGGAAGACTGAGCTCTAGAACACATTTCACATTTAGGCCTGACTTTACAGTCTTGCTCTTGCAAAAATAATCTGCATTGATGTAGGTTTTCCTATTTTATGTATGCTTAAACTGTTGCTTACAGCTGGGGTCTATGTTTACCCACGGGTTCCTGCAGCAAAAAGAGATAATAAAGCACTGGAAAAATCCTACAGTTGAAATCGACTCCTTACACCCACAAAATAAAAGCTCACAAGATTGTACAGCATCAGTTCATCTTGTATTTTAACTGAAAGAAGTTATGATTCCCCTCACATTCTTCAACTGATTATTCAGAAGAACCACACTTCCTATGGAAAACAAAACTTACCAGGTTCATAAGCCCAATTGCTCTCTTGGTTTCCACATCCTTCTACATCACCATCCCAGGCACACTTCCTTGTGCTATAGCTTTTTCTCTTTGCAGAACAGGGATGATTCACCTTTCAACCTTTTGTCAGAGTTCATCCCCTCCAGAATACTGCAATAAAATCTAATAGATGCAGACAGCAACTCTCCCACTACCTTCTCTTTCAAGGCAAACACTCCCATGAAAATTCAACCTTCATCCATCTTTAGACTTTGATCTTCCATTGATTTCCTACTCTCTTGGCATCTCTCAGCTCCTTTTGAACTCTCCCCTTTGTTAGTTTAGGCAGATGTGTAGCTTCCCAGTGCCTGGGGCTGGGATCGGGATCCAAAACTATCACTTAACAGCGGTCTCCAGCTAGAGAACCCCATCAGATTGAGCTGCCTGCCCCAAGCAAACAACCAGCTTTTTCTTCTATCCCCAACCGTGCCAAACTGTTTCTTTTGCTTGAGAGCTCCTTTTCCACCACTGCTGCTCTTCAAAGCTTGGAAAACAACTGTGGTGAGTCCTGTGACTGCCAGGCCTCTGCCTGAGCCCCACCACTTGGGGACTAACCAGATCCCCCCTGAGAGCTCAGGTTCTTTTTCAGGGTCATCATGCCCAATGAAGCCACTGTATTCACAGCTTTAAAGGCTGTTCCTTAGCGCAGGGGACACAACTGAGAGTCTAGTTGCATTGCCCAATTATCACGCAGTATCAGTCCTAACCTGAAGCCACCATGGACACCAAGGAGAAGAGGGCAACTTACACAACAAAGTTACTCAGCCTTCGGCCTCTCTACAAAGACAGCCAAGTTGCAATGATTGCTTTAGGCCCTGATCCAGAAAGGCCTTAATTGTCTGTCAAACTTTAACCATATGAGTAGTCTTAATAAAAGCATGAACTACTCATGCTTAGAGCTAAATACTTGCTCAAATCTTTTTCTGGATCAAAAAGTCAGTGATGTGGATGCTTATCCAATAATACGTGAACTGAGATAACCAAGTCTGCCTCATTCAGTTATGACAGAATCGCACAAGATTTAAATCCCAGTGGAGTCAGGTTCACCCACCCCCTTCGCAAAAGCACAGCTCCTCGTGACTGCTGTAAGTTACAAGAAGGTAACATGTCATGGGCCTAATCCTGAAGACCCAGAAAATATGAGCAGTGCTGTTATCAACTGTTAACTGACGTGAACGGTAAAGATGTACGTGGCCACTAAGAAGGTATAATGCATCTTCTGTTCCAGGCAACCCCTTAGTAAACACGGTATTTTTTGATTATATGACTATTTAGTCTATCTGAGCTTTCATTACTGACAGCATCCTGCTCTTCAGAGTTTGGGAGTGCTGTTATTCTTCCTATTTTCCACGAACTAAACTTTATTTGTTTAAGAAATGCAATACTGCCATCTAGCATCCACAAAATATGATGAAAATTTCCTTTCACTAAAGCACCTCGCCTCTGCACAGGTGCAAGTCAGTTTTGCATGAGCTTTGGGGACCACAGGCTGTCACTGGGACTCAGCAGTGGCCTGGCTGTCAGAAAGCTGCTTGCTTCCCCAGAAAGCACCAGGAGAAATACACCCAGAAACAGGAGGAGTCACTTCTGTGAGATCAGTCATCTTTATGGATGATGTGCTCGCTCCAAAGGGGTCCTGGAGCCACGGAGCAGCATCAGAGAGCAGCCGGCCCCCAGCAAAACGCCGGCAGGACAAACCCCCCAATACCCCGAACTCCCACGCACAGCAGCATTTTAGCAGGGAAGAGGAAAACACTCTACAATGGCAGAGAGCCTCCAGGGCCTTTACCCGACAGTACTGCCAAGGTCAGACCTGGGCCAGAACAGTCACAGTAAGGTCACCGTCAGGCGACTGACAGTGCTGAAGTGCTGGCAGCAATTCTGCTTTCTAGCGTTCTGTGCTACTCTGCAACGGAATGCTGAATGCCCAAATATTTTCAGACTCTGTTCTGGGCGAAATTCCTAGCAGTCTGCACTTGGCACTCCTGTGTAAAGCAAGGCCAGCAAACCGCCCGCCCCGTCCCTCCGCTCTGTGCAGCCAACAGCTCCGAGGGGACGCACCCCGGCAGACCCCCGAGCCGCCCCACCTCTCCCGCCCAGACTCGGCGTGATGGGAGGCCGGCGCCCGCTCCCCGTCCGGCCGCCCTTCCCTCGGCCTCGCTGTCCCCCGTTGCCAGGGCCGGCGCCGAGGAGCGGCGGCCGTTGCCGGGCCGGCGGGAGCCCCCGCCGCCATTTCGCGGCCGGGCCGGGCGGTGGCGGGCGGTGGCGGGCCCGCTCCTGCCCTCTGGTGTCTCCGCGGCCTGGTAACCCTCTGATCGACCCCGTGCCGCCGCTCACGGCCTGGAGCTACACACACACACGCTAGGTACGTACGTATAGTGTGCACAGTGTGTGTGCGCGTGTGTGTAGTATATACTCGTAGTATATACATGGTATATAGATACACGTAGTGTCTACACAGTGTATGCACAGTGTGTATATACTAGATATAATAAATACACTGTATATATGCATTCTAATAGTGCTACACACTGATAGTATACATATGGATAGTCTATATAGTTTATATACACAGAATGTGCTACATGCTACATATACAGTCTATAGTGTATAGGCTATGTGTATATACTATATAGATTATACATAGTGTATATGTGTACGCAGTGTATATGTGTGTATGTATGGGTTTGCACATATATATACATAGTGTGGGTGTATATATACAGATAGTATATATACTGTAGTGTGTATATACACTGTATAGTATATACACACTATATAATGCGTATATGTACGCTCTACATACACAATACATAGTGCATATATATATATATATATATATATATGTAGTAAGTATGTGTACATCTACACACGCTACGACCCAGGGATGGCATCTAGGACACCCCTAGGGCGAAGGGCGCGTGGCTCAGCAGCAGAGGCAGAGGTAAAGGGTGCTGCAGCTTCCCCCCAGGGAAGGTGCCGAGGTTTCCTTCCTGGGAAGCGTCACACTGCTGAGCACCCCTGGTCCCAGCCCCAAAGCTACCCTGCTGCTTCAGCAGTGCTGTGTGCTCCTCTAGTTACCTTCTCCCTGCAGTGGCAGCTCAAACGCTTTCCCAGGATGTTCAGCTCTCCTTGCAGCCTTCACAGAAACAGTGGCAAACAAGACAGCTGGCAGCGTATGCTCAGAGTGCTCAGGGTCTGCTGGTCTAGGTGGACATTGCGCTACTGGGAAACAGAGCGATATAATAAAATCAAACTTTTTCATTCATTTATCGCTGACCTTTCCCCTGTTTAGGGACCCATCACGGACAGAATTTTGTCTCACTTTCCAAACAGCTGAACACATTCAGACAGCTATATGCATAGTCTCACATAAAATGAAAGTGATGGAGAGATACAGAGGAGGGGAAAAACACAAGTGTTAAGCCAGCAAATATCTGAATCCTCCATTCCTCTTCAAGAAGAATTTCTTCCTCAGACTTATAGTGGCCTGGGATACACAGCAACTAGTAGTCCCGCTGGACCACAGGGCTGAAAGTGGAGATCCCATACACACTACCTCAAAGAGGCTGTCAGAATTAGGTATAAAACAAAGCTGTTGGTATACACAAAACTTTCACCATAGGCTTTTTTTAGCATTTTCTAAAGACTAAAATCGCTGGATTCATAGTACCAAGACATCTGGATTTCTGGTTTCATTTCATTTTGCCTAACTTTGGGTGATATAATGAAGCATTTATGTTTGAGCTACCTGTCTAGACTATTTTTATACTTGGTAGAGAAAAATAAGCACCGTTTCAGATGTCTACATTAGGGTGAGATGAATTGTGGCCTAGAGGTGTCTAGTCATTTCCTGACAGTTATAAAGGGATCCTAGACAACTAGTTCCAGCATGGACTTCTACAGTCTCAATGTCTAGATGGGGGTGAGATTAATCCTGGGCTTTTACATTTTTAGTTCCAGAGAGACTGTGAGCCCAGTTAGTCCAACTCCGGTTTAACACAGGCCAGAAATATTCATCAAATGATGCCTGTTTTAAGCTTGATATCTTGCCTTTGCCAGCAGGTATTTTCCAGAACGGCATCCAGCCTAGATTCAAAGACAGTGGACAAGCAGTCAGTTTTGCTGAAGAGTTTGTTCCAGTGGTTTATCACCATCACTGGAATGATGTAACATGGTAGATAACCATAGAAAGCATAGCATTTCAGATTTTACTTTTGCTTTGGTCTTTGAGTCTAGCAAAAATATGGGATAGTGAAAAGTCATTTTAAAAATGTACAGAATACATAACAGTTAAGGTAAGTGTTTAATTAACATTTCATTAAGAAACCTCCTATAGAATTACTTAAAAGCTTCATTAGAAGAAACTGAGAGGCAAGTCTGTCCCAAACTAAGGTCAAAGCCACTTCTGTGCTAGCAAACCATTCTCTCTGCAAGTGCACTTTTTGCATACATTGCAGAATGCTTTCTCTATTAACTACCTTTAACATGTATGTGAACTTCTTGCACCTGTAGAGAGAGATGCAATTCACCCATTTGCTCTAAAACTCTCAAATGATGGCTCTGCCACAGTGTGAAAAAGAAGATAGGTCATTGTTACCTCTCCTAATTATAGCATCTGTTTAGTTGCTCTGCTGGGAGGTAGGATTGCATGAACACAAAGCAGGGGAGAGAGATGAACCACAATAATCTCCCAGTGCAGCGTGCTCTCCTAAGATCCTTCCATTCCACTAACATCGGGCTCTGCCAGCAACAGCCCAGATACCTTTAGCTCAATTATGACAATTGCTTTTAGTAGTGAAAGGATGGAAAATGAATTTGTAAAAGACAATAATCATTAATTATTCAACTGCTAGGAAACATTTTTTGTTTGAGGTTTTTGGTGGTTTTTTTCTTTTGTTTTGTTCCCAGGTTACAGAGCTTATTATAAGCAAAGCTATGTTAGCAAACCTGAAAATCACAAGCCTACCCTAAAAACATATATTTATCATTAGTGCAACAAAATTAAACTTCTGTTAACTCCTCATGATTTAAAACTATTGGATTTACGTAGGACTTGAAAAGTGATAAAAATCACTATTTTTATTGTGGATGTTAAAGAACATGGAGCTTCATTTCTCATTAGGACATGCACACTGAACCAGCACTGTAACCATTTGCAAATCTCTTCCAAAGATTTATGATTCACATGATCTAAACTTACTAACCACTCCACATTTTAAGAAACCCTTTGTTCTTCCTTAGTTACTAAAGTACTTATTTTGTGTGACCTCAAATATTTCTCATCATTTTAAGTTCACTCCACTTAGCTTTGTGGCTGACTTGAAAATATTTACTGAGATGTAGTAGCATAGGAAGTAAATGTCAAATTCTTTCAAAACGTTTAAAAGCAAGTGTTCCCCAACCTTGTCTTCCTCCAGCATTAAGGAGAACTGTCCAAAGCATGTGGTGACATTAACCATTACTGTCAAAGTAGTCTTTCAAGTGATGAATTCAAGACATAAATACATGTCTGCAGTTCATGGCAGATTTCAAAACTCTTATTCAATTAGTATTCCTGCAGGGGAGCAGGAAGAAATTCCCCATTTAGTGATTTTATCAAAGGGAACAAAATATGAAGAAATCACCCGTCTCTCCCTCCTGCCCCCTATAAACGCTAATTACGTAATTTTGCTGAAACAGCAGATGTGGTGAAGTGATTCATCCTAGGTATAAATCCATAAAGCAGTTTGGAATATTTTGGGGATGTGGTTTAAGTTGAGTTATTGCCCTGAATAGAAGTCTTGGACTAAGTTACTGAGTCCTTGTCATGTTTTCAGCTGGAACAAAGTTAATTTTCTTCTTAGTAGCTGGTAGAGTGCTGTGTTTGGGGTTTAGGATGAGAATAATGTTGATATCACACTGATGCTTTAGTTGTTGCTAAGCAGTATTTATATTAAGTCAAGGACTTTTCAGCTTTTCATACTGCCCTGCCAGTGGAGGCTGGGAGTCCACAAGAAGTTGGGAGGGGACACAGCCAGGACAGCTGACCCAAATGAGCCAAAGGGGTATTCCATACCATATTACGTCATGCCTAGTATATAAACTGGGGGGAGTTGGCTGGGGGACACCGTGGCTCAGGGATAGGCTGGGCATCAGTCAGCGGGTGGTGAGCAATTGTATCGTGCATCACTTGTTTGTATATTCTATTATTTTTATTATCATCACCACTATTAGTTTCCCTTCCTTTTCTGTCCTATTAAACTGTCTTTATCTCACCGCAAAAGTTTTACCTCACTACAGGAAAGACACCGAGTTGCTGGAACATGTCCAGAAAAGGGCAACCAAGCTGCTGAGGGGCCTGGAGCACAAGTCTTATGAGGAGCAGCTGAGGGAACTGGGGCTGTTTAGTCTGGAGAAGAGGAGGCCCAGGGGAGACCTTATCGCTCTCTACAACTACCTGAAAGGGGGTTGTAGTAAGGTGGAGGTTGGTCTCTTCTGTCTGGTGCCTAGTGATAGGACAAGAGGTAATGGGCTCAAGTTGCAGCAGGGAGGTTTAGGCTGGATATCAGGAAAAATTTCTTTACTGAGAGGGTTGTGAGACATTGGAATAGGCTGCCCAGGGACGTGGCTGAGTCACCATCCCTGGAGGTATTCAAAAAGCATGTAGACAAGGCACTCCAAGATACGGTCTAGTGGGCATGGACGATGGTTGGACTCGATGACCTTGAAGGTCTTTTCCAACCTATTTCTATTATTCTACCTCTTTTTTCCCCTGATTCTCTCCACCATGCCAGTGGGGGTGGGGAGAGGCGGTGACTGAGCAGCTGTGTGGTTCTTAGTTGCCGGCTGGCGTTAAACCACAACAGTCCCCAAATTTAAATATGACCCTAGACACCATTGTTTCACTCCTTGGTTTGCTGCAAGCAAAGATATCAAACTGGGGGCTTGCCACATGCAGACATGTAGGTTGAGCAGCTCTAGCTGACACCTCATGGACATTTATTGTGTGTCCCCCGTTTCATGGGAGAGGGTTCAGGAGGCAGTCGTGCAGGTCTGGCAGCACAGCAAAGAAGGTAACCCCCCAATGCAAACGTATGTGCCTTATGGCACCTTGCTAGCCTCCTGGCATGAGAAGACAGACATAAATAAATACATAGGAGAAAACACTAGGTCCGTTATTTCAGTATCTGTACAAATTCAGCACAGTTAGTACACATGCAGACAACTATCAGAGGAAGTTTTCTGGTCTGATGCATGAAGCGAGGCTGAACTACCACAGAAGTCACCGCTGGCCCTAGAATATAACATGCACACATTGCTTCCCTTGTGGGAGAAGCCAACAAATTAAACAGGGAGAGAATGAGTGTGAGGGAGAAGAAAGTGAAAGCATTTCATTAAAACCTAAAAATGCAATACTGAGAAAAATATTCCCAGTTACTAGACTGCTAATTTCATCACTGTCACTTCTTTGGCCTTCCTGTATTTCTGGATGCTTTTTAGCAAGTCTGGAGGAGTTTCCTTGCTATTCTTTTTGGCAGTGACCTTTTGATGTGGAGGGGTGGGTTGGCTTCCTGAGTTATGCGAGGAAGACAGAAAGATAAATGAGACTTTAGCCATATGACGCTCCAGCAGCTCCGTACCTTCTGGGAATGGGCAACCATACACTCCTGTTGTAGGCAAGGAGGATTAATCTGTTAATATGGAAGATTAATTTATATTTTAGACACAGTTAAAAATAAATCCCAACTTCAGTAAGAAGGAAAAAAGCAGAGAGAGAGGAAGAGAGGTTTCTGTCTGCTTGCTGTTAATACATGCTCGTATTAACAGGCCACTTAAGGTGAAATAATGAGCAGCCTCAGGTTGTATGAGCCATTCGGGAAAGTCACAAAAAAATTTTTAATACAGTTCTAGTTTCACCTTCATAGAAACTGTGATATACACAGGGGTGGCTTTAAACTGCTTTAAACACTCTTGTTAATCTTCTCCAGCATAATGTAGACTAGCCTTGGGACCACTGCAATTTATCCATTCTTTCTAGCAAAACCTGACCATGTTTAGAGTGCCACAAAGTCGCTTTAAAAATTTTCAGATAAACAGAAATGGCTGAACATAACACAGGTTTCCACTCAAAATGTTACCAGTCAGAAGATAAACAGGTTAGGGTTGAGTGAAGGGAGGAGACCAAATAAGTAGTGACTACACAAACTGAAATATTTGCAGTCATATGTACGTTTTTACATATATGGATGGACTATATGCTGTCATACAATGGATTAGAAAATTGGAATTCTGTAATAAAAATGAGAAACCCACTCATGGTAAATTTTATTTTTACTTGAAGAGGTAGCTTGCATAGTTTACACAGAAATTTGCCAATATTAAAAAGGTGAGGAGTTGATTTAGAACGATATTACAGTGCTTGCTGGATAGCAGCACCAAATTAGAAGTATGCAAATGAGAAACCCTACTCCCAGAGGATGGGAAAACCCAACTCTTTTTCTCTTTCCACTCTGTAACTCCCAGTTTCTTTACAGAAGTGAAAGAATATTTTGCAGGATTTGAGGCAGCACTTTGCGGTTATTACTAGTAACCTTATACTATCTAAGAACATAAGATATTTGAATCAGAAAATGCCAACAGTTTGTGTCTGCTCTCACAAGACAGAATAATTAAGAGAAGTCATTAATGCTGTTAAAGAAAATAGTTGTAGGAAGTTCATTTAACATCTCTGTCTAAGAACCATAGTACAAATACAGAGCTATTCAATGACTGAGTTTTCTCCAGTTTTGAAAATGCTGCTCAGGATTTAAGGGAAGTTATTGTAGGTAACTGCAAGAATTGGCAATACTGCTGTGGCACCACACTCTCCTAGTTGAATATGTCATTAATCATCACTGCATTCTTAAACGTCAAATACCAGAATATTATGCAGTGTCTTCCACTACAGCATTATACAGTATAGTATTTAATTTCCAGTGAAAACAAGGAAAGGATTGTTTGCACATTGATACACAGTGAGTCTTTGCTGGGAAACTGTGCAAAGCAGCTTTCATCTATTGTGCTTGGTTTGGAGCGTGAAGGCAGATTACCCAACTCTTGTGCTGCTATTGGCACTATACTAACAAGTCCTGACATATTTAACATGCATCCCTTGTTCTGCTGTCCAGCTCCTATCTGTTTCCAAGGCAGAGGAAGGGAGGAGGGAGATAGACACTTGGTCCATGTGCATTCCAGAATGTGGAACAACGTGAAATATATCCCCAAATTAGCATACTTATGCTATAATGAATAACATGAATGTGTAGCAAAGATATAAATAGGGAGTATTTGGGAAACTAAATATAAACTTTTTTCTCTTTTCTAGCTCATTTGCAACGTTTCAGTTCAGTGGGTCAGAGTGTAAGGAGATGAACTCCCTGCCTCTTAGCAGAGGCATGGAGTGCAATGAAGTGCTAGTTTAGGCTGAAGTCCCTCATAGGACTGCTGAACTGAGTAAACCTGATGGAGAAGACTGCGAAGTTTGGAATGAATCATATTTGGCAGATGATGTAATAATCTTATTAAAAGCTTCAAAGCTCACGCAAGGTGGAACACACTGAGAGGATACTCTGATTTTCACACAAACACTGTTAGAGGCTGTTCA
This sequence comes from Elanus axillaris, assembly GCA_026212715.1. Taxonomy (NCBI): domain Eukaryota; kingdom Metazoa; phylum Chordata; class Aves; order Accipitriformes; family Accipitridae; genus Elanus; species Elanus axillaris. The sequence goes on from JANZLQ010000061.1 coordinate 1,607,724, forward strand.
GACAGCTGACAGGACAGCAAACTTTATTTTCAGTCTCTCCTGACATAGTGAAAATGTCAATAAGAGCTGGTATTTAAACTGTATTTTGAATATCTCACTGGAACTTTTTTCCTGTCAAGGGTTAAAGCACAAAGCAGCAGAAGAAAACCTGCTAACAGTTTTTATGGCTTTCTATTTCTTGTTCATATGACCTGGCAAAAAGGATGATCTGATCTGGGAAATGGAAAGTACTGTTCCCCTAAGATGCCTCATCTACCTTCTCTGTATTTCATTTCTCTATTTTAGATATTCATTTTCATGATCATGTTAATTCTAGTTGATGTTGATATCTATACAACTCAGTTGTTTATGTCAAACATATCAATATGTTTAATATAATAAGTATTACATAATACAGTTTTATATTAACCCATATATATTAATACTATAACTTAACACTGGAGGTGCCTTACAAATGAGAATTAATTCTATATACTGACTCCAAATGTTCTCTCAGTAATAAAAAAATATGTACATTCACACACCTATATATGCTATACTATAAATAATAACATGTTTAAGTTTTATATATGCATATCTTCAAATATATCCTATTTTAGACCTATACAAGCGATATATGTCTATAAAAATATGGGGGGGTTGAATTTTTAATCAACAAATAAGGTCTCAAAGGAGGACTTAGTGAGCTTTTGTACTTACAGGTGATTATTGATCTTTATGCACATTTTGTATACATTAAAACTGCAACTTGAACTTTGCCTGCAGGCCATTTACTGCTAATGAAATAAGTATATTCTGCCTCACTTGTTTTAGTTAATGCACAATGTGAACAACCACAAAAGAGCAATAGCAAGTAAGAAGAAGACATTGCACATAGCTCTCAAATAATCCGAAGAGTTTGGAATCATGCCTGTAGATTGCTTACTGTTATTGATAGGGATATGGCTAATTTAAAATAAAGTGTTCCAAAGTAAAATTCCATTACTGAAAATTTGCTGGGTTTTAAATACTTTAAACGACTGCCAACAGTCTGCAGAAATTGACATGAGGTACAGTAGCTTCCAATGAAAACCTAGTCTTTCTTTTGCTTAAAGGATATTCTCATGTTTCTGACTTTCCTTATACTTTCTATCTGCCTTGATTAATTAAGGCAGTTCAGCACTGAGGCTACTTGCATGCTTAAACTGAGACACGTATTCAAATACCTTGCTGAACTGTAGCCTGGGTTTTAACATGTGTGCTCATAAAAGAATGCTAAATGAGTATGAATTGTTAACAGAACAGGAAATGTCCGTATATCAAATGTTCTATATATAGAATAATAAACAGGAAACTGTAATAAAAAAACAGCTGTGGTGGCAAATGGGCTTCCACGTAGCTTGAGATCCTGCAGAGCATGGAAACATGGGTTGGTTAAGCCATATACTACAAATAAGCATACAATCATAGCAGTCATTCCACAGGTACCTCTGACTTCCCTTATTTCTCACAAATGTGACTTATTCCTGAATCCTGATACATAAACTCATAAATAACTTATTTACAGAGTAACAAACAAAACACAGTTATAGGCAGTGAAATCACTGAAGTAACAGGGAAAACCAGGATTTTTTGGCTCAAAGGTCAAGCTACAAAAAAAATATTCAGATGCTAACTACGCTGGAATGAAAGGTTCTTTTTAAATTCTTATTACTTACATTTGAGCCACACCATCTACAAATACTGACTGGTCTGAATCGGCTCCTGAGCCAAATCCCTTGAAAGGTAAGTGGCTTTGTGCTTAAAATTAGATTACTTACTCCGTATTTTAAGACTTAATTAAGTGGCTTTATTTTCAAAGGTATTAAAAGATGGATAGAGCCACTTAAATCAAAATGTCAGTTGGGTCAACAAATTGAAAATTATTGCATATCTGAAAAGCTATTTGAGGCTCCAAGTTTGAAACTGTAAGCTAAATCTAGAATTTGTCAATTTGGGTGGAAAAGTTTTGGTTTGTTTAAGTGAACATATTTGTATGGGAGCAATTACAACCAAAAACAAAGCTGTCAAAAAAAACACAAATCAGAAACTGTTCTCTGTTACACAAAGGCAAGCTACATATACTTAAGTATGGCTTTAGCTATCAATGTCAAATAATTTTCATTTGCATAGGTTAGAAAATGCAGAGTACTATTTGTGCTTTTACAGGATTCCAGTACATGCCATTAGTTTTGCAACTTAATTATAAAAATGGAGATACCATTCTTAGTAAGTGAAAAGGCAGGAGGAATTGACCCAAATGACCAGCGATATAGTAATAAGCAATTGTGTGATTTATTGTTCAAAACCAGGAATTCTGCTTCTACTGATCTGTTTCTATCACCAGAAATGTAGCCTGATAAAAAAGGAAACAGAACAAAACATTCATCTCTCTATTCTGACCCAGTCAGAATTCACTGTAGACAAACTGGATTCAGGGAGTATGTTCCCCCTTATGAAGAGCAAAAATTATTTCTTTTCTATTTTACCCAGCCATAGACCACAGCTCAGACCATTCCTGTTGGGCCAACATAGATATTTCCAAAGACAACATTGTATGAGATACTCTTAGAATACCATTTCTGGTGCAAAATGTTACAACTGTCATCTCCGTGTCATTCATCTCTTTGGTATGTTGTCAATATTTGTGATACCTTATATAACTTACTAGTTATCCAGGTTCTCCCTCCTCCACCAAAACAAAATCAGCTCCCAAAGTAAATGACACAGATGTGACAGGAGTTAAGTCTGAAATTCCAGAAAATGTCCTCTTGTTTTAGAAACCCAAAGCAACTCTCTGTGTGATCTGTAAAGCATGTTGCTCTGTCAGGCCACGCAGAAAGGAGAGCTGCAAAGCAGCTAGACAGCAACAGCCCTTGACCTGCAGAGTCTATGACTAGGCAAGATCTTAAAATACTTTTAAAAACCTCATTAACTTCCCTTTATCGTGTCTCCTTTCAACTGTGTGTGTGCATATGTTTAAAATTTTCCTGAATAGCCATTTTTAAAAGCTTTCCTGATGTAGGGCCTCTGTGAATAATGCACTGTTCAACCAATTCTCTTATTCTTTGTCTGTTGCCATATGACTTCTCAAACCTTTCTGAGAAAAGGTTGTAGCTCCATGTTCTGATCTAAGAGATAAATACTAGTTATAGAAGAGACAACAGGTTATTTTCTTGCATGCCTTTTGTATATCACCATCTATTTTGTAGATAGCAGTGTCTTACCTTTCTGGATGCCAAGGATTCTGAGCATCTGTCACAGCATACTTCTGCTACCCTTGTATTTTTCATAAAAATCATGAGGAATTAGTTTCTGTTGATAATACACCTTCTTTCACAAAGATTTACAATAATCTCTAGTGAATTCTTTTCCAAAAAAAAAAGTTTGGATAAAAGTACCAAGATTTTTTGTGTCGAGACATGATATTTAATCTGAAGTCAATTAACCTTAAAAGTGAATTCTTCTGTACTCTATTCAACATGAAGAAACATGCTTTAAATGAATACCTTAGTAGTTTAAACTATTCTCCTTTGTTTTACAAAGTATAACTGGAAAACCGACGAAGAATTTTATTTCCCGCAAAATATTTTAAAAATGATGAAAATTAGAACTTTGCATCAAAGTACTTCCTCAGCCTCAAACTGAAGCCTAATCAGCTGGTCTAAAGTATGCTTGTGTTGGCTGAATTTATTGTGTATTGAGGAGGCACAAATGTGCATACAAAAGTAGGAAGAGGTGGAAATACCACTGAGCACCAGTGCCTTTGTGGGAAAGCGAGAAGCTGTGAAGTGATACAGAAGTTCAAAGCCTAATTATGTATTCAGTAACTGAAAGGTCAAAGTCAGCCAAGCACAGTGATAAGCCTTAAAATACTTACTAATAAAAAAAGGAGCACAAATGTCAGGAACAAAAAAGCATTCAGATATTTTTTGCCCTTTAAAAGCGAGAGTTTTCCGAGAATACATGTCACGGTTATGCGGGCCTGGATCCAAACAACAAAGTGGAGAGCGTTCCTCTAGCTTGCCTCCACTGCTTGCTTCTCCACATGGTGAAGTCCTTGGGTTTAGAGCTGGTTTTAATACAGTTAAGTTACAGCTGGGTTTAAGTGCACTGCTTGATCTGGGATTGCGCATACGCTGCCTCTTGACTTTGGTGCAGATGGCAGGCTTTGTGCGCTTGGCTGCCACCTGAGTTAAGGCAGTGTGGACACCAGCCTGCTTGTATGCCCTGAATGGGTCTTCATAGCTTGAAATGGTGTGACCATGTCACCTCTCCTGTCATACGCATTTTGCTACGTACAACAGACGGGAACAGTCACACTGCTATTGGGTCTGTTTCTAAGATACAAATTCCATTGTTGGCCTTCACCTCATGGTTTTGCTGAATGTGACCTTGCCTGGTTTAGTACAGTCAGGATATAAGCCAGAGCAGGAACAGGTATCCAAGGACAATGCAAATCCAGGAATAAATATCAGGACTTTGGGAGGGTGAGAAAATCTTCAGTCTATTTTGAGATATGACATTTTTGGAAATAGTAAGGAGCAATGTTTGATCTTCGTGAGGAATGGTATCCTCTTCTTCCCTTGTACTCCTGACTGATGCAGAGGAAAGGGAACAGAGAGAGCAAGTATTTTCTGTCTTTAACACAGGCATGAACAGTGTTATACTGGTGAAAGTTACTACCTGTACTTTAGCTTCAATCAGTGCAAGAACTGGTGAAGTTCAGTCCCTGGACAATGTGAGATAGGGAGATGGCTAGCATAGACACAGGTCAGCAAGCCTAGTTTATGGGAACCTCTGACTGACAACTCTTGCCAGCACTGGCTGAGTTTCTTCACAGGGCTAGTACCAGAGTTCAGCACTTACATTTTGCAGGTATTATTGCTCATCCGGTTTTCCAGACCACTGCACATGCTAGCCAGCTTAAAATTGAAATACAACCCCTGCCCTGGCAAGGGCAATGTTATCCGTGAAAGTCACTCGGATACTTACTTCACTTATGTGACTTCCCAGGGCTTGTGGGCGTTAGATTTGGGTTTCAGTTGCTTAATTCCCTGTGGGGCTTCAAGGCTGAATCTGCAGAAAATGTTACAGTTTAAACAGTGCCCCATGTGTATTTGCCAGTCCTACAATGCACGAGGTAACCTGGTTAAGGCAGGCACTTTTGACTTCCTGATGATTTTTCAGTCTGGCACATCAGAATTAAAAAAACCCCGAAGTTCTAAAGAGGAAATATTTTCTAAAGAGAAAATTTTGTCTGTTGTGGACATCATTACATCTAAATGGAAATAAAAGAGAAAAGTTTTTTATGTTACATGCTTAATATTACCAAAACTAAAATAAAGGCATTTTTAAAATAGCAAAACTAAGGATTGAATTTTATTTTCAAAAAGACTGTCTGCACCTTTTCATTAGACATTTGTCATCTTTTAGCTGGAAGCTGTTAAGAATAGTCTAGTTTAAAGAAAAGTCTATATATTTGGACTGTCATGCAATCCCCCTTCTTACTGAATAGTGGTTGCTCTGTCACATAAGCTTTCATTTGGAAACAGCATTCCTCCCTCATAGGGCTGAATATAAAAAAAAATAAGTGATCAGAGGCAAAACAAGATGTCTTAAATCCCTCTAATGTTAACCTGGTAGGCTAATGCTATTTTAATAGCTAAGTAATTAACCTCACCTTCTCACTTCAGCAGGAGCATTGCACTGTTCCTGCAGAGCAGGAAACCCGCAGACTGCTACCATACTGCTGCCCTCTTTCACCCTCCTCACACCCCCAGTCGTCTCCCATCCCTCCAGCAGCAGTGCTGCCTAGCACACCCAGATGCATCCTACCAAGGATATCTGGGTGAGAACGGGGTAATAGGAATCTATTGCAGGAGTACCATAGGGCCCTGGTGGGGCTCAGGTCCTTCTTTGCTCTGAAACATGTCATTTTAAGGGCATCCTTCTGTCTTCTACAGAGTAAAGGAAAATTAACACAGCTGCAAGTACATGATCTTTTTGCTTAGTGCTGTGTGGCGCTTCTGCTAGGTTTTCCCTAAATCTCAGAAAGAGGACCCCACTACATTTGCTACTCAGGATTACCCAGTTCCTACCCATATTTGTTACTTCCCCAAGCACAGAGATGGGGGGACACAGAGGTGGCTGCTCTCGCCTTTACGCACTAAAACCTGCCGATACAGAAATTCAGCAAGTTTTGAGGCCTTCTGGTCCTATAAGCATTTGGGAATTGTTATTGACTTCTGCTGAATGGGCATTTCACTGAAAAGGGGCGGCTGGAGGTTACCTGTGAAGAAAATCTTCTAAATGTAAGGAAAGTATTTCCTGTATGAGCTACCTCATATGTAGCTCATATGAGACAGAAATGCTGTCTTCAAATTATATCATTTTAATGACAAATACCAGTGTCTTTAACAGAATCAAATAATTATTTCACTTCACAAAAAGCAATGCAAAAGGATTCACACACACAACAAGCCCAGGCTTGTTTTCAGGATTGGAGTCTGCATCTGAAATTCTAATTTTACATATTAATTTTTTACTACTCGTTTATGTTCAATCATGATATCCATTGAACATCTACTGAACAAGGGAGCCGATTACTCAGTGAACAAAGATTTGTTTGAGAAGTTTCATACCATTCATGTAAGTAGGCTGAGGAAACATCAAAGCGGGAAAATTAAAATATTAATACAAAACTTAATTCAGGCAGGCATCACAACCAAACAAAATATTGATCAAACGTTTAGGACCTTCATTAATGACCAGAAAGTTACTGCTGACTTGAGCCAAGGGCTCAGTCATATGCAGTCAGTCAGCACAATCACTGCCATATGTAGGAAAAGGAACATTAAACTGAACAGGGCTAAACAGAACCACTATAATGATGCTGTGGATTTGCCTTGAGATCTCCAATAGTCCTTCTTGAAAGTAACTGCCATGCGTCATGTAGTGCAGAAGGATCAACGCAGCAGCTGCCTTCAAATGTATCTGGCACCCAGGTGTTCAAGCCAAGTTGCCAAGTTCCCTGTAGCAACCAAATTTTCTGAGGCAATCACACAGCTCAAGCCCAGTTCTGCAGCAATGTAGACACCTGGTTTCGTACTGCTGTAAGCTCCTAGTATGCAAAACTATGTCTGTGAAAAACTTTCTGCTGATCTAAGGATTTGTACATCGCAGGCAAACCCGTGATTTCTCCTCAGACAACAAACTCCCCCTCCAGTTTTAGTCTTCCCACCTGTAAATATGAGGGCTGGAAGAGCCCTCTAGTGAAAACTAAACAAACATATGCATATATGGAAATATTTACTTTACTAAAAAATTAAGATGAAAATCTTCTTTGGTGTCTGTGGCACATGATATGTGAAACTTTTCTTACTATCAGGAGAGGAAGTTTCTTGTTTGCCAGGAAGCAGTGATATTCCATATACGCTCAAAATTCCCCACAAAGCCTGATTTCTGTGATTAAAAGGGTATTGCAGCACATGATTTAGATTTAAGAGAGCTGAAGTACCTAAAGATTTTTTAACAACAGCAAGCCCAAACCTTGAGCTACTTATGTCAGTTCTACCTTGCTACTCCCTGCGATAACTTCATCTGAGTTCCTCAGAGACCTGTTTTGTGGCTGCTGTCAACACAAACATGTATAGATTACTTTGCTTTCACCACATTCCACCAATTCTCAGCTTTTCCCATGACCCCATTTCCACTTGCACTTCCAAGATCATGACCTCCACTTTGGAAATAACATTTGCTCAAAGATATATTCTGCCAACCAGTGCACTACCCAAACAAATGAGCTATGTGTTGAGCAAAACCACATGACCAGGAAGAAAGGATCTGAAATAACAGTTATAGCTGCAGAACCTTTCCCTAAGGGGAAATGACCTGTGAATAATCCAAGCTCCATTCTGTCAGTTTTCTCAACAGCATATAAATTATGCCACGAAGCTGTGGGCTGATATCCCTTAAGTGACCTCCCCAAATCTACTCTACTACTTAATCATGATGAACTCAAAACCAATTGTCTACAGCAGAAGGTATGTCAAACACTGGCAGTGAAAGTTAGCCAGTGTCCTTCATCTCATATTCTCAAGTAAGATGCTCAACAGGATTCCTGGTTTTAATTATATTTAGCCCATGAGGTAACATTATTTCCCTAATAAGTGTGTTTTATCATGTCCATCATTACTCTGAGCACCCTAAATGAAGCTGCTATATCATGAGCTTTTTTATTTTTCACTGCAGTAAATCTTCCCTATATTTACAAAGTCTAGAAATGAACTTTTTATTCGTAATTTCAAAACCACTGATGACAAGTTTTCAAAATTCTGTCTGAGTTATTCAAACCTAGAAGAGAATACAGAGCTGAGTGACAGACCTCTGTTTTCCAGTATGACTCTCAGAAATTTGCTCTGAGAAGGCCCAAATGCTCCCCCCCCCCCAGTTATTCTCATTAAAACTAGGGTGCTTCCATTCATGCCAGCACAACAGAAATAAAAACCTGACTTGAAGCCTTGGATCTTCATGTTTCAGCTACTCACAGCAGAAGAGGTCCTTGGAAGTTCCTGCTCTTAGCATGTGGTCTGGGATGAAGTAATTCTAACCCCAAAGCAATAAAATACAAGAAAATGGCTGCTCTGAGCTGAAGTCAATGCTGAAGAATAACAGAGTATAGGGTTGCTGGCATTATAACCACAGCTCCATAGGCATGGTAACTGTGGTTGTTAGAGGTGGTTGTCTGCATACATCTACCAGAATGCACCATCCATGCATGACCTGGAAACCTTCTGGACAACAGAGTTTCTGTGTTACTGCATATGCATCATACTTCAGTCCTCACAGTCCCCTCATTGCACCTTACACACAGGTGTTAATGCTAGGGTTAAGGAGACCCTCAGTCTAAAGCAGGAATGTAAGGGAGAACAAGGTTTCAATCCAAGCCAGCAAAACCTGCTACTATGGCAGTCAGCCTTCATTCCCTAAAAGGATCTGTGCTTTGTCTAATTTTGAGATTGATGAAATATCATTAAAATAGTAGTTACTGGCCCACTCTTCCATACAGGCTATGTGACCTCGTGGGTACTTCTAAAGAAAATTCAGCAGTAGTAGGCAAAAAAAGCCTGTTTCTGAGCAATAAAAGCACCCTGTTGTTTGTAGCTGTTCTAGCCCATATTGCAAGGGGTACCTAAATCACGAGCACTGAACCTCTCCCGTCTCATTGCAGAAAGGATGCACAGTCCGCCTGAGCAGGCATCTGGCAATACACCTAAGTCTTACAAGGAATCTTGTGAATCATTGTTTCAGCAATTACTTGGTCCTGTGAGTAGTAGCAAAGTGGGTTTTTACAATCAAAACAGCTCAATCTTCCCTCGTTAGAAATGGGAATGGAGGGAAACTACCGATGAACTTGAAGAAAAATTTCTGTGGAAGTCATGAGCTATTGACATCAGTGGCCACAACAAAACTTACATAAATAAACTGTTCTGTAGGCCAGATGTGGAGGCCTACATGTAGGGACTCTTCAGTTTCCTGAGACTTCTCCCTGTCACACAGGTTGTTGCTATCAGCAAGGGCAGCGAAAAGCTTCTGACAATGTCTCTGAAGTCAATTCAGTTCAATATTTTCCTTGAATTTTACCCGAGATGTAGATTTCAGGTAGGACAAGCTTTTTAAAATGTCTTGTCACTGGGCCTGCAGACCTCAGTGCAATCTGGCACTGATGCCAAATGACCAGAGCTGACACTCCCTGGTTTAAAAGGACACAAGAGTGCCAAGAATTAGGATCTCATGTTTTGTCCGGAGAAGAAGTCCTCTCTATGCCACACAGCAAAGATCTTTTGGGAAAGATTTCCAGCTCTCCAGATGAATTTCTGGACTCCTAAATACAAGCCACTGTCAGAGTCCAAGTTATTAAGGGTTGCAGATGGCGACAAACTGAAGGCGGACACTGGTGCTGGTGGTTGAATGGGCAGAATGCTCAACTGGGCACACCAGAGCCTTGCCTTCATCCTGCTTCATACTCTAGGGAGCCCTGGAGATGAGGGGAATCCAAAAGATGGCACAGAGGCATGTCTGTTTTCCACGGGAAAGGAACATGAGGCAGGAGCCTACCACGACAGTGAAGGCACTGAGTATACTCAGCTTTCTGTCCTGGTTCCCCCTGAAAAGTCTCAGTCTTAGGACTTTTAATCTTTTTCATCCCATTTTCCTGTTGTGTTGCTACTGTTACACCAAGACTATTTCTAGTTTTGAGAGTATAAAAATAAGAAGAATCAAATCTCTTTTCATACCTCATTTCTAATGGTGCATACACTTCACAGAGATCCAAACCTATATTAGCCTCCTGATTGTTTATATTTTAACTTTAGACTCAACTTTAAATTTCCTGCCTTTCCAGTATTTTGTAACAGACAAAATTCTCTCTTGTTTTAGTCTACCTGCTGCCTGCTTTTCTACCTTTGACGCTGTGTTACTCGCAGTGACTGGGAGAGGAAAAGGAATTCCCTAGTTCACAGCAACATCTCACTAATGAGCGACCATGTGAATTAAGTTTTGGTGTATAAAACATCAGCTAAACTATCTTATTATACATTACATGTATAAAGTGAAAATACAAAGGCTTCTGCAAACTTCTTGCAAGTGTTAAAGGGAAAAATGAGAAAAATTAGTCTAAATACATTTTAATTATTAACAACTGATGGTGTCTGGGGTTGTTCTTAACCAGATGAACTAACATTGGAAAAATCTAGATAATGTCAATATATTGTATTTTTTAACTGAAAACAATCAGCAAACAAACTGAATGGAGAATGTCATAGACCTTCGAACAAACTGGCACAGTGTAAATCACAGAAGTTGAATATTTTTTCATGGCATACGTTTATCTATCTTATGTCTCCTTTCAACTGTTATTTCCTAAACTTCCTGAGAAGTCAGTAAAATATCCTCTGAAGTCAACTGGAATCTTTTTTTGTTAAGTTTCTTCGCAGTGTGCCTGTTTCCATAAACAAAACAAAACAACAAAAAAATTATTCATACACTTGAAAAGTTTAAGAAATTTCAGCTATTAGCATCTTTAAATTATATATAATTATTGAGCTCAGAAGCCTTTAAATAAAGCATTGGAATAGAGAGGCCATCTTCATGTGGTATAATTCTACAAATATTTTTATATACCACTGGTGATTTTCACTAGAAGTACTGATTTGAGTGCGCAGCTGGACGTGTTCCACTTTCAGAAATTGTACCTAGACTTAAAATCTAGCTGGTTTTAAGGTGTTGAAGCCAGGCAAATAAAAATGGAGGCCTCTACAGGCACAGTCACTTCTGAAGCTCTTAGCCAAGAGCTTCTGCTTACATCCTATAGGACACAAAAGCTCTGTCACCAGCTGTGACCTTTGGACACAGGTTTCAGTACCCATCAACATCACATAGGGATGTTGTGTAAAGGGAGAAAACTAAGGATGACATAAGTAAGAAATATAGCTTAACAAAGTAGTTCTGCAGGAGAGTAACTCAGGTTTTCCTATTTCCTTGGCAATAGCTGTAGACTGTAATGTTAACTACTTGGACATCTGCATCCTTAGAACAATTTATTCCTTTAGTAACCAGTGTAAACAGTGGTGTGCTGCTAGGAACCAGAATATATCGCTACTCAACAAAGGCAACTGAATGCAAGGAAAGAACTCAATCTACTCTTAAATTTAATAATCTTGATTTTAATGCCTAGGAGAGAATTAATTTTTTTTCTTTCTTTCTTTCCACTTTTACGGTCAGGAATTTCCTGAGCTTTGCCCACTGTGGGTGTTTTGAGGTCTATAACATGCATGCTTTCCCACTGCTCCTGCTGGGACTATTTTTTATTGTTTTTAACCTCAAGTGTGGCACCTGATAAAGGCTAAATCTTGCTTGCAGGTTGGAGCACACTGGCAGGACACGGAACCCACACCCTAGATGTCATTTCACCCTCAGAGGACATGGAGGAAGGAAGGGAAGAAAAGTGCCGAACAGCCTACATGAATCTGTTTAAATTAGCAAGGCTCCTTGCCAGCTGTACGTAACTGAAACAGGCAAAGCATGAGGAGTAGCGTTCTTCTGTAACCTTGAGCCACTTTCTGTTTAATTGCCATGGCAAGTGGATAAGGCTGAATGACCAACTGAAGAATTTTTAAAATTTTTTTCCAGGTAAGAAAGAGAGGAGAGGACAGTAATTTAAATAGCCAAACATCTAGGAGTTCTGTTTCACACTGAGAAAGTAACTACTCTATATCACAAGTGGATTTGTGATGCTCTGTGTAGCTGTGTGTGTCGTGCTCCAGTCCTGAAGTAGTATTCACGTGAGATATGTGGGGATGGTGTAGAGAAACTGTTATACTAGTTACCCTCACTTAATTCCTGGTCACTCAGCTTCTGAAAGGCACCTCTGATTCATAAAGGAAATGTTATGAACTGTTGGGATGCTAGAAAAAAAGCAACCAATCAGCTGTGGTACCATGATTTCTTGTTTGTACCAGCAGCACAGAGATGTCCCCCAGATACCAAGGGTGTGAGCGATTCTGGGTTGGAAAGGTACAGCAGGCCTATTTAGGCAGGGAGATGTTTAGCCAGTTTTTCAGATCTGAGTATGCTAAGGAGTCTTGTAACCTTTTGTCATTTTTCACTGATATGAAGGCAGACTGGTCTTGGCTGGGCAACCATGTCTTGCTCTGAGAGGATCAGCTAGGGCAGAAGGAACTCAAAGATCCCACAGCATTAAAAATTGCCAAAAAGCATTAATGTTTTTCTCATTTGTTGTGTTCATGTGTTTATTTCTATTTTACTCACCTGTGTCCTCTGGAGTACATTTTGTGCTACACAGCCTGAAGCATATAGCTGAAGGGGAGCGATGGCATCAGCTGCAGCACGCTGGGGACACACCATTTCTTTGACCTTCATGAGACAGTGCCATATTGGTAAATTGCCACTAAAAATAAAACAATGATGAGATCTGAAAATTTCCTGGAAGAATGGCTTTCCATCACCATGAGTACAGGGCTTCAGTTTATTATTCACCTTCTCTGTTTAAAGAAAAAACATTGCTGCTGGAGAAAAGGATAAATAAAACTCAGTAATCAGTCTATTACTGTTCATATACTACTCATATACAATAACAGGAAGAACAAGCCCAGGGGAGATCTGGGATGTGAACCAGCCAACAAATCATTTGTTGTAGGTATTGCATGACTGCAGACCCCATCCTGCCCATGTTTGCTTCAGTCTGAAGCCACAGTAAATCCTTTGTGATTAATGGGGTAATAGTATTAAACTGTTCCCATCACTGATCCAAGTGCCAAGATGGCACACGTAAAGACTCTTTAATGGTTCAGATCTCACTTTCTAAACTTTGGTACACTGAACTATGGAATAAAAGAAACATAAAACCAAACAGTAACAGAGGAAAATCTGTAGCCATGAACTTCTCAAAGCAATTTTAAGGAAAACACATTAAAAACACCACTAGTTCACAGATCAGCTGTGGAACGGTTCTTATCCCCAATCTGCAAAAGTGGATATTTTCCTTGTAAGTGGTATTCATTTCCCATAGCCAATTTTTTTATAGTGCCACCTGTTCTGGACCAGCAACTGACTTTCATAATCTTACTGAAAACAAGCCTGCCAATACACATGTGAGTTTACTACAAATTTGTTCCTGACAGGCTTTTCAGATCCCTCAGGGAAAAGTAACACCAAGTTCTCTGCAATGCTATTTAAATTTAGCAGACTATCTGAAAAATGCAACCTTCTTTTCTCAGTATTTAGCCGCATACAGACCTGAGCTCTTACATAGACTTCAGGTCAACTCTAGCAGTTGGACATAATCATAATTCATTTCCAGTTTAAGAACCTTTTACCCCACTAAAATGGCTTAATAAGGTCTCATTTTGACAAGAATTAGGCCCAAGATTTTGTGCACTCAGAGCTTTACGATGTACTTACGGTATGTAAGTGTGAAAAAATACAAATGCCCTAAATTAATCTGATTTACAAGCCGTCCTTGAAATGATTTGCAGTTCCCTCCTCTAGGTAGCAGTTTGATCACCACTTGTCCACTCCATTTTTTGAGTCACTACTGTGAGCTGCACACAAACATCTGATCTCACTCATGTCTCTCAGGGAAGGCACATGAACATTTGCAAAGCCAGAGCTATATTGACCAGGATGCCAGCATTGATATTGTACTCTATTCTACTACTTTTTTTTTTTTTTTTTTTTGCTACCATGCTTTATCTGACAGTAGTGCTAACTAGTCAACCATGCTGCCTTGGACAATACTTTCCCATGTGAGCGTGAAGTAACGTAAATACAGTGAGAGAGTAAAACCCATGGTGAGGGAGTCCAGAAGGAAACGGGCAGAACTCCCATGTTCTCTTTGAAGATGTACCCACTAACATCACACATCCATAAAAGTTTGATTGGTATTCACATACTTTAGGGAAATTACGCAAAGTGCTAGCGAATTGAGCTTTTAAATTCTTCTCAGAATAATACACATGATCTTCATATTATAATACATCACAGTATAGTGATACTCTGCTGAGAATTTTTAAAAGGACTTGCAAACCACAGAAAATCAAGACACAGTAGTAACACAAAATATGAGCTGCCAATGCAGGTTTCTGTGGGGTCCTCTGTTTTGCCAAAGAACTGTCATCGGTGCACCAGTCCTGAATGGGGACATGTTACTGCTAATACCTCTGTGGTTCATGCTGCTGTATGTGCTCCAGAAATTATTTTTCCAGACCAGTTAGCTATCAATAAAAAATAAAGATGACCTGAAGTGGGAAAAAGCTTTTCCTGCCTGCACCCACCTTCCTCCTCCACATTGTTCCTGTTTGGCTTGATGTACAGTGATGAGGGTGGTGGGGACAATGGATGACCTGGTAGCTACAGCAGGAGATAATCTATTGAGAGACCTCCCTTCCCAGACCCACTTCAGGTCTTCTGTGATCTCAAGGCAAATCCCTGAAGCCATTTCCATCTTGTCCTTGTGAGTACTGCATTGTCTCCTTTCTGCCCAGAAGAGAGCAGAGTGACTGAAGTAGTTAATGGGCACATGGGAGGGGGCCAGACAGGGACATACAAATCTATCACTATTATTTATACCATCATTGAAATATTTATTCTCACACCATCAGTTTGTATTTTCCACTGTCCATTGGACAAAACCGGGAAAGCCAGTAAGTGCCAGGTAGCCCATAGCTTTTCTAGCTAGAAGATAAGCTTCCCTCTCATATGTCTATTTAAATACTCTCATAGTGCTATTGAAAGACATGCAGAGGTTTAAAAAAGGGCAAAAAATTAGGAATCAAGTTATACAAGGCATCATGGTAATGGAATTGATCAGAAGAGCATGTAGACCATCTGTACAAGTTCTGTAATTAGATTGTATTGTAAGAAAGAATTTGAAATGGCCATGGGCAAATGAGTAACAGGAAAAAACCACAAACTGATTATTTTAAGATGTAAGATTTGCAGGATCACATACACATCCCACATACTTTTTTATTTTGTTTAGTTTTGCCAGAGAATTTTTTTCTGCTAAGTGGCTTGCAATGACATCACATAAAAATCATTTACATTCACACATGCAATGTCACTGAAAGCATTTGGGGAGTAAACACTGCCATGTGGCTTACTTGACCAAGCAGGCTAAACCTCACAGTCTGGATTTCAACCATACAAATTCAGGCAAGTGAACTAGTTTTAACCTTTTTTTTTTTTTTAATAATATGTAGAACAACAAAAAAATTAGAAATGTTCATCCTTTTTTTATTTCCAGAATGAGAACAAAAAGGACCTGGCAAATGTATACAAAGTACCCCCAAAATAAAGATTACTTTGTGCTCTACGTAACCTGGAAGTCACTGGTTCAGGGACACTACTATTTAAGCAGGGTTTTTGAAGAACTGGGTTGGAATGCTTGGAAAGCAATCACATAAAAAGTAATGCAAGCTCTGGCAAGCTATGCAAACTACGGTAAGATGGGAGACTAAAACCTCATGCTGCAGGGCTTAAATTTTACCTACTAGGGAGGCCAGGAAGCAATTTTTCTCCTAATAATACTGTATAATTGAATAAGTAGACAGTGGGTCTGATCCAAAGCCCACTGTTGCTAATGAAGCACTATATTTATTTTCCTGAGCTTTGGCTCAAGCCTGTTGTAGTCAGAAAGTTGCTCATCTTCCTTTCAGATCCGTGTAAATTTGCCATTGCTGGAAGTAACAAGGCAGACTAGGTGTTTGATCAGCTATCAGACTAAAAAAGAAAAATGCAAACTATTCTTGCAAATTCAACCCATGTGAAGATCCCAGCAACTGCAGATGTTTGAAGTATGAACACACATCTGTGATCTCTGAGCTTCTTGGCTGCTGAACACAGCATAGACTCTGCTGGGTTACTTAGAGATGCTTTCCTTTCCATAAAGCTTGGCTTCCTGTGCTTGGCTCCACCTGGAGAAGAGAGCTCAGATGTCCCTTAAGCTTTCGCTAAGCTTCTTTAATTGAGAAGACGGGATTGAGGGAAATGGTGAGATCTCTTACTGGAGGTGCCAAAACTAGCTATTGCTCATTATGCAGATTTTCTCAGGCCAGTTTTTCTTTCCATCTACAAACTGTGAAAGGCCATGGATTCATCTGGTGCATGCAGAGGAGATAACAGAAGAAACCAAAGCTTCAATATTAGTACTGCCTGGTGTGACATACCTACACCTGCAGCTGCTCCCACTGCCGCATCTACTTTCACTGCCTATGGCTGCCACTGGCCTGAAATAGGGATATCAACTTGAGAGTTAAACACATTTCATCTATGAAATATAAGGTCAGAGTTGAGATTTGTGGGTTTTTTTCCTTTGTCTCTGCACAGAATGCCCAATAACTAATAAATATTTCCTTTCAACTGGCAATCTCTCAGTGGGAACAATTATCATAAACTTCTGTAAAATAAGTATTGCAAAGTCTTCCCTCAGCCTTCTACACTGTTCCAGCAAAGTTAAATGCCAGGGCAAGAAGAGGACAGGAAAATTAATGCAATCCAGTATTCACCAGCAGGTTGAAAAAGAGTGCAGGGAGGAAAGGAGGCAGCAAAGAACAGTACAATTTGTAAAGGCACCCAACCTCCACTTTAAAATATGGCCAGGTATTGGTGGGCTCAACATTACTGTGCCTAGCCAAGTTAGCTGACTTGGACCTAGGAAGGCTAGATATGACTTGTATTCTTCCTACAGTCAATGGGAAAAGATTCACTTCAATTAGGGTGCAGGCCCCAGTGACTGACTCCATGCACTAATGGCAGGAGAAGCCCAAGTAGAGCGCAAGTGCTAACAGTGCCAGCCGAGGCAGGTGGCACACTGCGGTGTCACCGTTCCCTGCCATGTGCCAGCATAGCGAGGGCTCTGCGATCCAAAACATTGCTGGTTGAGATCAAAAGGAGCTGAGTGCACAAAAACCATCTTAATAATCCTCTCTCCTAGACTTCAAGCCCCTTCCAGATTACAGGGGTAACACAGGGGCACAACTGGACACCTCGATCTCTTCCATTGCACAGTAGCATCAGTCTGTCGCAGCTTGTTTTTTTCTTGAGAGGCGTAGGTGCAGAGTTATACCTTGCTCTTGGGCCTCTTCTTGGTTGAACACACTTCTCCACCTCATCTCTCTACACATGAATCCCCCCTGAACAGATCGTGCACTCTTCTCAGCTGGGGCGGGCATTGCTCTGGGGTCACTGTGTACACAATCTCAGGGTAAGACATTAAAATGTCCAGCTGTAATCTATATGCAGGTTGCTTTCAAGAGGTCAGATTTCAAAGGAGGAAGTGCAGAAAAGGGGTGAGCATCTGTTCCTTATATCAGTGCAATCAAACTGTTGAATGTCTTTCCCAGACTAAACAAATTATTTTCATTTTATATTTTCAAATTGACATAAGTCAAACCTAGATACTGAGTTAATTAATGATGCCTGTGAGAATGAGTCCTCCTTCAGCTTTTTAATTACACTTTGTCATGTGCCTTCACAAGATCTTTCAAGGGAAGCCAAACAGCTCAGTTGTGCTATTACTTTATATCTGGGAAACACAGAACAAACTGAAACTGAGTGACTCCAAAGCAGAAGTCCTTAAGAAAATATTTCAGTGTATGCAGCTGGGTCCTGGGGATAAACATTGGTCACTACTGCTCTTTGGGCAAGACAGTGTCTGTGTCTCACCAGTCCTTCACTTTTTTGGAAGGTAAATTAGCTGCCAAAAGTTCTGTAAAGTTTTCTGTTAAAACACAGTCTGCGTCACACATAACAATTTTATACATCAAGCATACTTGGTTCTTAGGAATAATTTTAAAAGCTGTCCATTTCAGGGAAAGCAGCAAGACAGATTTATGTGGGTAAGAGGAATTTTAATAATGTTCTCTTTTTGTGTCAATATTTACTGAGATTTCTTAATGTCAAAAAAAAAAAAAACCAAAACAAAACACCACAGGTTAACTAAGCAGTTTCTAGCCATTACTATCCACTAGAAAGCTTTCCTGCCAATTGCAGAAGAGCCTGTAAATGATCTGGCATGGTTTTGATTATTTATACACAGGTGCAAGTATTTGGAGATAAGCTGTCTCTCATAGGCAATGTAATTGATTTTATTTAACATTGCATCTTGCAGGACTCTAATATTTTCCCTAGCATCTTTGTTTCTATCTGAGGAGATTAACAAAAGCACTGGTGTTTAAAAGTGGTTCATGACAGAGCTGCAACATGATAAGCCCCAACACTGATGTGGGCTAGTTGTTGCAACAAAGGAGTTGTTGCTCATCTGGTTCATGTGATGACTGCAAGCTTCAGAGAACAAATTAACTGATGCAGAAAAAATGTTTCAGTCTGCAGCCACAGAACAAGCCAAAGCCTGAGAGAAGGCAAATGAGAAGCAGTCAGCGGAGCTTCCTGCTAGACAGGGACAGACGCATAGCCAACCTGCAGCTGAGACTCTTGCACAGCCTCACCTGAAAGGACACAAGCAAGTTGTCTTCTGCCAGAGCAACTGGACACACTCTTGTTTATGATCAACTCTGGGCAGTCAAGGTTCCTGATGAAAGAGGGAGTTACTATTTTTCTAGCACTTTTCTCTGTAAGTCACCATTGTGAACTCCCAAGTTGTTTTCTCCATTGCTTTCTCAGTCAATTTGAAAGCATTAGCAAGCATTGAATTAGTTCTTTAGTTGTTTTTCCATCTAAAACCAAAAATCCGTCATGATCTCACCTTTGATGGATAACAAAGCTAAAATGCCAGCCTAATTTACCCTTCGAGAAGTGTCCAAGTGCAGTAGATATTGTACATTGACTGGAAACTGAATCTGCAGCATAGAAATGAGTCCTCCGTGATGTCCTTCAGGGTGGTTTTAAGCCTCTTGCCCATAAACTAGACACCTTCATGCTTTCATCTGCACCAGCTGGCTGCTCAAACCCAACTCAGCGGCTCACTTGAACTAGTGCTTTGCTTGAAGGGCCAGAGCAGTCCCACTTGTGTCACTTCTCCCAGATGTGTCTGAGGCATCACTCTGGGTAACCCTTGAGCACATGCAGCAAAAGAGAAGAAAGAGGCTTCCTTCACACCAGTGTTTTCTAAAGCACACCACTAGCTTGAATTTCAGTATATAAAGCAACAGCCATTATACCTCCATTTGACTTCTTTTGTTTGATCTTGACAGGTATTTCAACTGCCACAAAAGATAAACCTGTCAAGAAAATGTCTGGAAAAATACCACGGAAAGGGACTTTGTCATTTATTTCAGGGCAGGAGCCTTCCCAGAAGATACCAGACAAAATTTCTTTTTAGTTCCATCAACATAACTTCAGGGTGTCTTCACATGCACATGCAGCACGTAAGCATGAAACGCTAGAGCCTGTGGCAATCCGCAGAGACAGACATCCAGAAGTTTACAGCACTTGCGCAACATCTTCTGCAGACAGCTTCCCTGTCTGTCAGCAGGAGACGTCACCCTGGGAAGACAGGCACAGCTCATTGGGCCTAGATGAGGGTGGGCTGTATGGCAATGCACCAAGGACACAGGAGACCTGGAACCAGCTCCTGACACCGTGTTGTGGTTTAGCCCCAGCCAGCAACTGAGCACCAAGCAGCCGCTCATTCACTTTGCCCCCACCCCCAGTAGAATGAGGGAGAGAATCAGGAAAAGAAGTAAAACTCATGGGTTGAGATAAGAATGATTTAATAGAACAGAAAAGAAGAAAATAATAATGATAACAATGACACTAATAAAATTACAATAGTAATAATAAAAGGATTGGAATATACAAGTGATGCACAATGCAATTGCTCACCACCCACCAACAGACACCCAGTAGTCCCCGAGCAGCGATCCCCCCACTCCCCCCAGTTTCTATAGTGGCCATGACATCCCATGGTATAGAATACCCCTTTGGCCAGTTTGGGTCAGCTGCCCTGGCTGTGTCCCATCCCAACTTCTTGTGCCCCTCCAGCCTTCT
>JANZLQ010000061.1:1628370-1657597 GCA_026212715.1 Elanus axillaris
TGCCCCTCCAGCCTTCTTGCTGGCTGGGCATCAGAAGCTGAAAAATCCTTGACTTTAGACTAAACATTATTTAGCAACAAGTGAAAACATCAGTGTGTTATCAACATTCTTCTCATACCAAACTAAAAAACACAGCACTGTACCAGCTCCTAGAAAGACAATTAACTCCATCCCTGCTGAAACCAGGACACGCAGCCACACATTTTCTTTCTGTCCTGGGGTGAGTAATAGATTCTAAGTCTCAGCACAACAGCAATGAGGATATTTACCTTCCTGGGAGAAGGGCTGTAAGGAGTTTTGGAAAGAGGAGAAAGCTACAGAGGTGATAAAGGGCTGCCTCCTATTTTCCATCAGGCATCTCCCACATCGCATCCCTCATCCGCTGGAGGGAGGGAGTCCAGTCCTTGCTGTAAGTAATTTCTGTAATCTGAGGAGCATAAAAGACTGAATACAGAAGATATGAGATTAGACCAGTGTGTTTTGGGATACCTTAAACAATGTAGTAGGACAGGGATGTGTACAGCCTCAGGTGTAAGTATCCAGGTTTTTTACCTCAGCAAGGAGGCAGAATGCTCCATCCCTACTGCTGAAGTGACGGGGCTGGTAGCTGAAACACAGGCCTGTGACACCTATAAATTAAAAGTGCACTTGTCAGGATATAGTTAATATTAGCTAACCTTGAATCTGAATATAAGTATAGTAAAATAGTGTAGCACTTCATAACGTTGTGATGGCACATAAATGTGAGTGGTCTGCCCACCAAAGGGGCAAACAATGAGTGTGGCTGCATGCAGGAGACAAAAAGTCACTGAAGGACAAGATAAGCACAAGGGACTGCAAATAAGCAGGACATCCTGCCAAATGCTCAAGAAGAATGACTGGCATGATGAAAAAATACGTAGTATCAGGAGCAGAGGAGACAACCCCTTTTGGGAGGGAAGCAAAAGAGCACTAAAAACATCAAGATCAAAGAGGAAAGACCAAGAAGAAAGAAGACAGCCTACTTTGATGCTCATTAGAGAGATCGCAAGCTTAAGCACCTGGACGTCCATGACAAAGAAACACCAACGACTGCATCTGCCTGCATTTGCTGTATGGTGTCATCTCCATGGTACTGTATCCTTACAACTGATTCTGAATATGAGTGTTAAAGTCTGAGTTTCTATATGCGTAGCAACGATAATTAATGATGCATAAGAATGAACCATTAGAAAAAATAGTGTTGTTAATGAATTAATTTGGTAAAGTTTGGTTTATAGTTTAAAACTGTCTTGATTCGTCAGTGTTCTAAGCACTCCCATCACAGTGATCTCTAACACCTTAGCTGATAATGCATATGTATATAGTTGCAAAGAAGTTGAAATATCTGGGAGATAAAGGGGACAGAAGTGATATGAGAAACAAAAAGGAGAGCCAATGAACAAGAATTTTCCAGCTTACATTTTACCTTGCATGTTCATATAATAGAGAAGCACCTTATAGAGAAAAGGGTTAAAAGTGACAATAATCCTCTTTTCATGCCAGAATGTAAACCTTCACTTCCTTTGGAAAGAAACTATGAAAATGAGCAATACCATACAGAAGCTCTCAACTGTCTATACAATGACCTGCTCATTACTTAAGAGGGCCTGCTATTCAAGGAGCAGCCTGATGAAATTTCGTCAGCATAAAGATTACGCCTTAATGCTTTATTTGAAATACACTATCCATTTATCTGGTTTGGTTTAGTTTGTTTTGGTTTGTTTTGGTTTGGTTTTTACTAGTGTGTACAGATTTTATTGCTTGGCTCTTTCCTTGTGTACACAGTTTCATCAGAGGAATGCATCAGCTCTAAACATGAAGGAGAGAACAACTAAAGAACTATTTAGTCAGTAAACTTAAAGTAACTGCAATTTACATCTTCGCTTAACATATACGTGGCAGCTCAAATGGAAAGATCCCTGTAAAATTTAAGGAGGAGGAAATGTGGAGGGGTATACAGAAATACAGTTGAGTTGAGGGAAATCACTATAGAATTCTAAACTGTTTAACATAGAGCCTCTGCTTTGGGCAGAAATTTCCTCAAGAAGTTTACAGAATTTTCTGCTTTGGAAATAATTAATTCTCTTTTAAATAATGCCAGGTGAGTTGAAAGTTTCATGAAGTTTCAATTGCTTTTTCTTCTAAATTGTATAGTACTCTTCCTAAAGGGAAGATTATTCCAAGTTGCTCTTCTTTGTTCCAGTAGTGGTTTTGAACTGATTCTGGATGCTTAATAAGTGCTACTCACCTTTGTCAGTTAACTTAGAACCACTGCTATTATAACTACATTTACTTAGAAAATTTGATCAGATCTTTGAACAGCCTCTTACCTAATTGTATTGTATAGGTAGCTAAGGAGGTTTGTTTGTTCATATTAAGCTCCAACATTCTTATTTATGACTAATTGAAAAGTACCACTTCCCTGAAATGCAAGTGAGAAACAATGTTCCTGTGCTATCTTTTTACCGTACATATTTGAGTGGCATTCATTCAAAAGTACACTCGGTAAAATGAGGAAGAAAGGAGAGGACAGCACTGTCATTTAGATGGGAGCCTTGGCCAGCCAGTTAGGCCAGAACATCAAAGATCAGTAACATTTACAATATCTAGTGCTTTCCCTCAACTCCTTCTCCTGTGTCAGCAGTGATACAGCTGATAGTGGGTACTTGTGCCCACCCACCAACCTTTTTCATGCCACAAGTCTCCGTTCTCACCAACTATGTCAAACAACTGAGCAGGGGTCAAAACCAACTTAAGCAACAAGCAGCATTGTGCTCCAAGTCAGTAACAAGTGCTTCATAACTATCACTAGTTAGTCAGTGTTTCATCCATTGAAAAGGTTAAAGGATTGAGAAAGAAACCCTGTGTGTAGCCAGTCACTTGCACCGTATGTGACTTCACTCTCTGAAACAAGACTAAATAAACTCAGCTCTTGAAAGACCTAGAAGCCATGACTTTGAAAGCAGGGCAATCAGGCAGGGACCAACCATACCATAGAGGACTACTGTTTCAAACCTACTAAACGTACCTTACCCTGAGTAACACTAAAATGATGTCTCCAGTGAAATGAACTACTTTGTGATTTGGCCTAAAGGTTTTATTTATGCTTTTCAGGAAGTTAAGGGACCACAGTGTTAGTCAGAAAAGAATTAATGACTATTTCTTGATAAACACAGAGAACTTTAAAGTACAGCTAGTGGAAAAAACAAGTTTACTGCTGTTCCTCTAAAAAAGGGACGGACTCATAAGGATAAAATAGGAGTCCAGTATATGCAATAAAAGCAAGTTAAAGAGAACAACAAATACCATAGTTACAGCATGGTCAGTAATTATTTTCATTCCCATGCCTGTGTTCCTTTATGTTAGTATAGTTCACTAATAAACTCAGATGAAACTGGTAAAATCAGTTTAGGAGTGCATTACAAGGATTCCCTTTATGCCCTGTTGAAAAGACAGTTTATATACATGTTTAAAACCACTGTCCATATCAAGATATTGCATCACAGATTGATGTACTAAGGATTTTGTTCTCTGAGGTCAAACTTAGGTGTTTTTTCTTATGAGTTGCTACCATTTAGCCAGACCCAGTGGGCATGACAGTTATTCAAAATGAAGGCACTTTTTTACTCTTTCCCCTGTCCCATATGGCACAGCATCCAGATCACCCTCTGCAGACTCCCTGAACTGCTCTCTGCTTCAAGGTGACAACCTCACTCATTACAGGAGACTTGAGTCTCTCAATAGTGCATGTAACTTTTCAAAAGGCAGCTTGATTTTGTTAATGAGACGGGTGAAGTTAGTAGGCTTGGCAAGCCTAAGATCTGTTCAGCAATAGTTCTTTTCCAGATCTTTGCAACATTAGATACCTCAGCCTGGTTTTCAAACCTATGATGTCTCACTGACAGGAGAGTTCATGAGCCAGTCTAAGAGCGTGTCTGTGTGACCCTGTATGTCAGCTGCTCTCAGTCTCTGCAACTGGCTTTCAGTGCCTTTCCCTTTCTAGGATGTTTTCAAGTTTCTGCCAGTGACCTCATTGTTCATTGTGAATCAATAACATCTAGGTCATCAACAGCAGCATGTCCAGATTTCTTGCTTCCAGATGAAGTTAGGACTCTCAGTGGATTCAGCAAAGATATTTTTTTTATTTTTATTTCAGTTTCTCTCTCTTCCCCAAAGATGTGAGTACCATTATTGTTTTTAGAGCGTGGAATCAGAGATTAAAAATTTCTATATAAGAACAAGTTATTACCTATTTTGGGGTGATCTTTCTGTATATCACTGATGAAAGCAATCTAGTGAAACTGATCCTGGTTTTGTCTTCCTTACTAAAACTAAGTTGCAAAAAAAAATTTTTGCAAATTGAAACTTAATGAGCTTAGCCATTACACTAGGCAATTCTGTACTGAGATTTAGAGATAAAACCTCTTTATCCACTGGAAAACCATTAGCCATTACGTCCAGGAAAATTCAACTGATTAAATGAATAAACAACCTAAGATCCATTTGTAAATAGTGATGACTTAATACAGTCAATGGACTGTGGGCCACAGCTCATCTCATCCTGTAGTAAAAGTCTAAAATAGGTCAGAAAAATCCTGCAGTTGCCTAGTTCTCTCCTTTGGCAGTAAAATGAGCCAAGGATTAATGGTTAGAATGCTGACATCTACTTTATAAACAGCAAAGGTCAAATGAGATAAATCTTGCCCCTCCTGGGATCAGGAAAACTCAATCATTTCCATGTATTCTGTGCACAGGTTTCAAGTTTTTCATATTAGAATCAGGTTCTGATTTCTAAATCACATGTAGACTTTACTAATTCTACCACTCACAACTCATATTCACAGTAAATCTTCCTTTCTGTGCCTTTTTTTTTCTCGTGGTGTAGACTATTAGAGCTTAAATATCTCTGATACTAGCACTAACAAAATTCTTAAATGTCTAACATGCATATTTGTCTCTTACAAGTGTTTGATGAATACAGATCTGTCGTTGCACTCCTTGCAATCCGATTCATTCACAACCATGCATGTGACACATACCTGGGGAATTTTGGCAATCTTAGTTTCTCTGTTTCTCTACCACTTGACAGAGTTCCCAGTTAAAATCTAGCTTTGTAAAATCCATGCTGTCCACCCCATTTTTCTGAAGTTAGTCTTCGTAAAAGAAAAAGAAGGAAAAGAAGAAAATAAAGTGCCCGGATGAACAACCCAACGGGCAGGAAGCAGAAAGGAGAAAATTTAACCACGTTTTCCAGGAAGCCTACTGAGCCAGGAATAATATTGACATGGTGTTTTCTATTATGACTGAGCAGTGGATGGGAGAATAGTGACTCAGAAGCATTTGAACATGAGTGTTATCTTTCAGCTTTCTGATAGGAACAAGCCATCTGGTTGCTTAACTTCCACTCTAATTGAGCAGCAGTTGGCAGTCAAAGTTTCTCATCTTTCTTTTAAAATCCTAGCCCATGGTTACAGAATTATGAGTCAATACTGACTTATGGATGTATTGCCCCAATTACTTGTAAGCAGAACTTCTCAGAGGATTAAAGAGTTTTATTCAAAATGGCTGAGGTGTTATGGCCTTCTTGAGATGGCTTATGCCTCTCCAAGAAAACTGACTCAAAGATAGTTCCCAAGATTTATTTTTATACTTTTTTTTTGTTAGTGCAATAATTCTTCATATCAGAAGAAAGGCTAGATAACTGTTGCTGATATAGTTTAGATATAAACTACAGAAAATGAGAGTAACACTTTCATCCCAGGCTGTGACAAAATGCCAGCTATCACGTGTGCTCACAGCAGCTATTGGAGTATGAAAGTTACTAGTCATCCACTTTCCATTATTAAAAATCAAAGTTTTGCATCATACATTGGCATACAAAGACAACTCTGAAAATATTTCATAAGCAGATACCAGGCACTTAGCTAGCAACAAGACTGCACAAGCAGGTCGCACGCAAACACGGGTATGTGCATGGCATGGCACAACAATGTCCTATCGGCCAAAGTATGCAAACGATGAGACTTGAATTTGTTCCTTATGCTTAAGACATAAAACATGTCACTCATGTTTCAGTGGCAGCATGGAAACAATTTATAAGATTTGGGGTTTTTCCACTGAGAAAGGAGGACGAGTTAGATTTATTGGTGTAAATATTATTTAGTTATTTATCTGTCTATCTATTAAAGAGCTACCAAGGAGCATCCATATGCACTGCAGTCTGAATTCTCAGTACAAAGGAGCAGGTCTCCACCCAACTCCCTGTCAAACTGGCATGTCCATTTCAGCTGCACCATGTGGGTACAGGACTTGTAATTGCATGGTGTTAGAACCAGGTGTAACATATTTTCTCTATGAGCTCTGGTATCAAACGGCACTATGTTTTAGGGTCAGAAGAGTGGGATTCCCTCTGCTCAGAACTGAAGCCTGCAAATGATTACAGCTTTGTCACTGTTAATATCTGGACTGAGTCAAAGGCACATGCTTAGGCAAATCCAAGCAATTTACTGTTAGCACTTTTACAATGTTGATTGTACTCCTTCTAGAACAGACTAACACGTTTCTACCATATGTTAAAAAATGCCTATATACAGATCACATTACAGAAGGGACAAAACACTGGCTTCACACTAGCATATACTTAGTGAGCGCCAGCAAAGAGAAATCTGGTTACAGCCACTCTGAGAATCAACCTCAGTACTCTTGAAAGTCCCAGAAAGCTGATGTTTCTCCTACTCCAAGCTGTGAGTATAGATTTAAATACAAATAGCAACACAAGAAGGAAGCCAGTAGACACTTATTTCTCTTAAGTTGACATTAATCCTCCATCAACCCTAAGAAGGAGTTTTCTCTGAGGCTGTTTCTGGACCTTCTTCTCTCATCTACTTCTGGTTCCCAGTAGTAGAGCCCATGGGCAGGTCTCCTTTTTTGGTTCGATGAACAGAAGGGCACTGGAGGGCCATCAAAACAGAAAAATCTTCTTGTTAGTACCTAGCTTGAAATGTGTTTATGGCTCCAGCTCCCAGCAATATGCATACTCTCTGATCCCTAGTGTCTTAACACCAGTGATCTTCTCACTCATACTGGTATTGTTAGGGAGCCCCTGTGAGGCTAGTAGTGATCTCCACATTTTACAGATATGAAATGACAAAGAACATATTTGCATTGCATAATGCAGTCCAGAAAAGATATACTCAGTGGGATAACTCAGCCAGCTGGAGATTCAGAACAATTAATCTTTAGTCCTTCTGGTGTGGCACAGTGTGGTGATGAATTACACAGAAAATCATTTGAGCAAAATCATATCTGAAATACAGGACAGATTAAGGAACTAAATCCATATCTCTGGAGCTTAGCACCGTAACTACGAACCTACCCTCCCAAACATCCTGAACCTCAAATTTCTTGCTTCTTGTCCCCAAAATTATGATGATTGAGTACTACTTGTAACTGGTGAAGCAGCTAGGTATTACTTTGAAAAAAACTTAACTTTCTGCACTGCAGTCAGAGATTTGCCTTTTATTGCAAAAGGAAAAGGCTTTCACATCAAAAGTCTGTTTCATGTATAAATAGCCAAAACCAGCCCTGTCAGGACCATGCCAAACTGGTAGAAGAAGAGTGAGTCACTGATGGCTTTAGAAGACATCAAGTTGCAAGAAAATGGAGATGGCTGTGCTGAATGAATGGGCAGCTCATTCATCCGTAGTAGTGTTTACCGTGGTTAAAAGATCACCCAATCTAAGATGCTATGGATAAGTTTGGAACTGTGGGATATGATGAATACTTTCTCACACATAGTTTTCCCTTCAGTTAGAAAAAAAGTCAAATCTTTAGCATAATTGACCAATTTTTTTTATTAATTCAATAAAAAAATAATTTAAAGAAATCTGTTAAAATTATAGCCAAAATGAACCATATCTTTAAAGTCCCTCAACCTGTTTCCAAAAAAGTACGTAGAAAATCTTTCCAAAATTCCAACTCACTGGTGAAACAGAAAAAATACCATGTCTAATACACATTTCACAAACACATTTAAGCTAACAAGCTAATTTGTTTTCACATTCCTTTGTGGAGAAATTATGAATGCCTAGGTCCACATTATCAGTACAGTATATGACACACATCCATATATGATGTCTGAGAGATAAAAGGCTTGGTAAATTATTTTTTTTAATTAGATAACAAAAATGAAGCAACCTATAAAAATGGCAAGAATAAAAGACAGAAAGTTTAAAAATAAACATTACACAAAGTATTTCCTAGTTTTCAGCAAGGCAATGATGGAGAGCTCCAGCTGTCTGTTGTAGTAAGTGAAATGCTATCATGCCTCATCTTGAGAAGTACTTAATAAAAGAGAGGTTCATGATGTGAGATCTGTGGTATACCCACACTACAGAATTACCAGCTAGACCTCCTTTCTAATCCATTCTTTGAAGAGAATCCCTCACCTTCTGGAAGAAAGTTACCTACAGGAAAATAATGATCATGTTGCAATGAAAAAACACTAAGCAGAATAAAATACTAAGCAATGAAGGCACAGGAAATACTGCAGTCCGTAATACTGACATCCAGAAGCAGTTGAGCAGCTCCTCCATTCACACCACTGCTGATTGTGACACAAGTTGAAAATGCACTATTTAGATTTGATTATCTGTTCACATGTCTGTAAGCAGTTAGTGAGAAAAATATTTTCTAATTGATGGAACATTGTTGTATTCATGCTTATCCTAACTGTGTTTTGGTTTTGTGGGGGTTTATTTATTTATTTTCCTTAGACAATGCAATGGAAGAATAGGATGCAAGTCAGTACAAAGAATGTAAAACCATCCAGGCAAGAGAAAACATTCCATTTTTCCCTTCTCATTAAAGCCATTGGAAGTACATGCAATTCTACTGCTCTCTGATCCTATAGCATTCCAGTACACAAGCTCACAATTTTTTAAATGCTCTGTGAAGCATACAGGTATGCACTGACTTTTACTACTTTGCATTTTTATTTCTGTTTAATCTTACTAACTCCTAATTTTGTTTCTGTTTCAGGCATGTATCCACTATTTAAAAATCCAAAGCCCTGGAATATCTGTGTACTTCTAGATTCACTGGCAGTTCTGAGAAAATAGAACGAAATTTGTTCTCAGTTGGACCAAACCCAGAACTTTCAAAATTTCTAAGAAAAGGATTTGTTTCATATTTTTGGATTGAATAAAATGTTTCATTTTCATCCTGACAATTTTAAAATTGACTTTTTGTTTAAATCAACTAAAAAGATATTTTGTAATAAACAATTACTTCAAAACAAAAACAAAGTTCATAAAATAAAATATTCCGGTTTTTTCTCAAAACAACAGCCTGGCTGACCAGCCCTGTGCTGCCTGGATGCCGTAAGCATTTTGTCCCTCGCTCAGGAGCATGACCAGCTGTGGTACTTGTTGCGCCTGGTGGTCTAGCAGGGGCATTTCACTAACACAGGACAGTAATACAAGGTTGTAATGCTGATGCCTTGAGATACTTGATTCTCTTAAGTTAGCACTTGCAACCCACCTACAGACAGGCACCGCCAAGATTAAAACATACTGTGGACAAAACTGCATAACCCTTGTTCGTTTGTGTCATGCGGCCTCACTTAGAGTGCTCTAACTTTCAGCTTTTAGCTGAGCACTTAACTCCTGCTGCATGGTGCTGGGATGTGCATTCAGATGATAACCTGCAAAAGAAAACAAGATCAAGAGCAGGAAGGAAGAAGCTTCTCTCTTTCTCCTGTCTCAGAAATGACCTGTTCAGGGCTCCTTTGTACTGACTTCTAAGCTGACTGCCAGTAAATTGAAAAATCGCTAATGTTTCAAGCATATTTTGCCAGTGTTGCAATGTCCCAGGCCACTATGTACTCAGTTTCTGGGCAGAAAAGACATGTCTCTGATGAGGAGCTTGTCTCTCCTACTTGTGACTACATGGGGCACCTAATGCTCTCCGGGAAATGCAGGGACTGGGGAAGCAGGTATTTGAGGAGGAGCTGCTGGGGAGGGTTATGTGCCCAAGAAGGCTCTGATCTGCCACATCCTTTGCCCTGACAGCTGGCATCTGGGTACTTGGCCTTGCACAACCTCTACATTTTTTTGCCAGAGTCCATATACACTCTTTCTCCTCCTCCCTCCCTTCCCCCAAATATACACAGGAGCTCTGCTTCTGGGCCATGCTGAGGTTGTATCATGCCCAGAGGACCTAAAAAATACGTGGGAAGATGGGCTTCAGATCTTTCCCATAATATTTAGCCTCTGAGGAGGATGAGAACCAATCTGCAGGAGGACCAGTTTTTGTCATCCTGAAGCTGGGAAGTGTTCTAGATAATAGCACACTCTCCACCCACCTACTTAGGGGACTGAACTAGTGAGACCTTCACAATAGCCTGCAATTCAGTGAACTAATGAAAGTCCTAGCAAAAAAAATGGATTTGCTTTGCAGGTCCTGAAGGTCAGCTCAGGAGGCCTGACTTAAGACTAGAAATCCCTAAACATCTTCATTTTGTACTCTCACTGGTCTGCCGATGCTGATTTGGACCATATGCAGAAATCCTACCAAGTGTGCTTGTTGGGTAGCTGACCCTAAGATCATATATGTTAACAAACTTCTTCCAGACATTGACTCGCACCATTCCCCTCCAGCATGCAGGCACTCGTCTCTGCACACCCAGCATGAGGCTGAAGTAGCTTCCACAAGCATGAGGTATGCTTTGCAGCCCAACAAATACCTGCATGCATATACATATATACATATATATAGACATCTACCTATGAATATAGGTAGATGGCTAGATTTAGTAGAATGGAGGTGAATAGAATCCAGGAGTAAAGAAAGCATAGACATACCATCTCTTATGCATTTCAAGTAATATTTTCAAAGGTATCAGGTACCCACCAAATTTTGACCCTACTAGAGCCTACTGAAGAGCTTTTGACAAGATATCCAACTAGGTGTCTAAGAAAATCCATGTCCTTCATTCATCTTGCTTTGTCTGCAGTTTCTGAGCACTCTAAGTTTAGCCCATTCTCCTACTGATCTTCACAGCCTTTTAAGCATAGTGTTATTACTCCTTTAACAGTGCCATACTACCATTTTCTTCTATTTCCATCCATAAAAAGCCATGTGGTCGTCTTGTATATTATTTTATAACAAGGAATGCTCTTTGTTCAAAACCTTTAGGCTTCTGAGTCAGCACATTTTAAGCAAATGCTGAATCTGCTAACATCTCATGTCTTTACTTAGCAAAACAAATGAGCATTTGCATGCACAGTCAGCAAAATTCTTAAACATTTATGTAAAACTACATTAGGCTACAGGCTAATGACTAATTCCCTACAAGATTCTGCAGTTTCTGCACATCAAGAGCCCACTCAATACTCTGAAAATTAATTCTGTGGACTTGCTTTTTCAGGAACTTCTGTACTACAAAGCACAATAAATTTGGATTGAATTTTGCCATTATTGAAATTAGAACCCATGAGTGTTTACTGTGCTGAATTTTGCCACAGCACGATTGTACACAGTTTTATGGCACCACCTACTGAAATATTAAAATTATGTAAAACAGTTTAAGAATTAGTTTGAAATGATCTTGCTGCTTCATGTATTCAATTTAAAAATGTAGATTGCGACAAATTTTGTAACTAAAGGTTGAAATTTCATTTGGAACTTAAACAGTTTGTTCTGTCCAGTGGTTATAAAAACATTATTTGACGTAAGGATTAAATTTTCAGATGACTGGGAAAAAAAATCCTGCTTTGAATTTTTATATGCTAACCTTCAAGAGCAACATTTTTCTGCAGAAGGCAGAGATTATAAATAACCCTTAAAACACTAGCAAATACATTGCTAGTTTAGTGTATTTTTTTAAAGAAATATTTATTTTCTTGCAGAAATACATAGTGAACACTACACATTATTTTTAAACTCAGCTG
The DNA here is from genome assembly GCA_026212715.1 of Elanus axillaris. NCBI lineage: Eukaryota > Metazoa > Chordata > Aves > Accipitriformes > Accipitridae > Elanus > Elanus axillaris. Next base: position 1,640,343 of record JANZLQ010000061.1, read on the forward strand.
TGATAGTAAGAATATGTTCTTTTTAGCCAGTTAATAATCCTGAGGGAAATCCTCAAATAACATATTGATTTGATCTGTGCATTCAGTAGATTTAAACAAAAACATTGGGATAAATAATTTCATTATACAATTTTTTCTTCTCTTTTTGAAAGCAGACCACGACCTGACCTTAAATAACTTGTATTAAAATTATTTTCTGGTAAGCAGGGAACTCTTGAAATGGGCTGTATTCAAACTTTGCACTAGACTTTATAAGGATGTGTTCTCTTTGGTTTCATGAAAATATAGATCCAAACATACACGGTAGTCAAATCCTTAGTGTTTGTAAAAACACCTAAAGAATTACCTTAAAGAAAAATTTTGTAAAGGTGCCTTCTTTCCATTCCTCCCCCCCCCATTTTATTTAAAAGCAACAATGGTATAATGAGCTATGGAGATGATCCAATAATCAGTGAACTTAATCACACAACGTCATTGTGCATTCTGACACTGTTCTTTAACATATTATATTTTTAATGAAGTTTTAAATCAAGGGTCTCCTAAATTTTCTGCTTAAAGGCCAACCCATTATTTAACTAAGGTCAGGTCTCTGAATAATCACGCTTGCAAGATATTTTTGCCTTCTTCCACTCTTTTTGTATTACTCAGGCAGCCCACTTCCCTCTCTATGTCCCCGGAGACCGGAGGGCAAGCATAATTACATCCTGTAACTTCTTTTCCTGTCTCTTGACATCTAAGGCATGGCAATGGTGGGAAAAGTTATCGTGCTGTGCGCTAACTGTCCTTAACCCATATATGTGCCCGTCATCGCGGCTCTCATCTGGGATGGGTCAGGGATGCAGTAAATGGGGATTAGCTTCCTTGTTCTCCCCATCTTTGCTGGGCTGCTTCCCGGTGCCTGTGAAAGCTTGAGTCATCCTGTGGAGCCTTCCTGAAATCAAGGCCAGGCAATGGAGGCCTTGCCAAGATTTATGCAAGGATCCCAAAACTCGAAGCAGTAACCCCAGGGGAGCTCCTCTCCCAGCTGCGGCATAGCCCAGGAGGGAGCTGAGAAGCAGCTGCAGTCCCGCGGGGATAAGGGCTGGGGACGTACACACCGTGCTCCCCAGCTCCCCGTCAGTAGCCATCTGGAGCCTCTTCCAGGGACTACACATCATGAAAGGTCCGCAGGAAACAAATGGGTAACACAAGCATCGGGTTAACACATCGTTGACCTAGGTACTTGGGTGAATAAAGCTGGCATGTTTCTGTCAAAATTATTACATGGAATTATGCAATCTAGGATTATATATTATATTGTGATGTGAATCAGACTTGCCGGTTAGGAGCTTAATGAGTTACAGAAGTATAAATGGTCAGTATCTATGAAGGGGAAATATGCAAAAGATCATCAGCAAGATTTTGCAGAAATGTAAGTAAATTGGATGTGAACATCTGTATGTTAAAATGTACATGTATAAATATAAAATACAATTATTATTTTTTTCATACAGGGTCTGCTGACTCATAGCAATATTTTGGGATTGGTAAGCTATAACTGTGTTTTGATATTTGCGGTTATTACCTCAAAGAGTAAACTGATTTTCTTAGTCCCGGTGGTCCCTTGGACACCTTTCTAAACTCATTGCTGTTATGCAGGAATGTTTTTTTCCCCTTCTAGGTAAGTCATTTGGGATTTCAGAAAATTATTATACTGGGAATGGTGAGGAAATGCTTCTCTTGTAGTTTCTTTTGTAGCCACAGTTGTGCAGGTGTTTATAGAACTGCTGTGTTTAAATAAATTTTAATGAGGAGGAATCTGGGGGCAGACGTAGAGCTCAGGCAGACACAGATGTCCGTCAGCTTGAAGGTACTGTACTTGTTTCCCTCATGTGCATACACACAGAGAAAACGTTTTGCATGCTAAGAAAACAGTCACAAACCGTGTCACGTATCCATTATGTTTAAAATATTTTATTCCAAATATTTGCATAAAACATGGTTTAAAAATGCTGCTTCTTTAATGTGTGAATATACACATGTATACATACTGTATACAAACATAATGGCCAAATTCTGCCCTCAAAAAACCACATGCAATTCTAAGGGAAGTATTTGGCCACTATATTGGTAGCCAGCCAAGTGAAAAATAATACTGTAATACAAACTAATGTAATGACACTTTTTAAAGCAAGGTCTATGTATATAGCAGAGGGGAAAAGTAATGAGAAACAGATGTACACAGGAGAGTATTTTGAGTTAAATGGTATGTGTGGTTTCATTTGGGCACGTGTTTCTTTAGCACATGGAGAGAGGGAGTATATATAGCTATGCAAAGGAAAATATTAGTTGCTGAAAAATGCGTATGCTATTGGGGAAAAGAGGCTTTAAAGGGGAAAGTATTCAGATGAAAAAGCAAATTCTGTAAGTCTCAGGAGAGCTCAGCACTTTTAAACTACAATTAATTAATTCTTCTGCTTTCCAGGAGGCCAAAACGAATGAAGGATCAATTCCTTTCTGTACCCACAAGACAGCGCTTGCTGCAGCTCCGGCCACGCCAGCTGCGCGCACCGCTGCTGCTCGGAACCGGCCCCGAGCCCGCAGCAGCAGCACCCGCCGCGGCCCGGGCAGCACCGGCCCCCGCAGGCCGCGACACCCTTCCCGCGGAGCGGCACGGCCCGGTGCCGGCCCCGCTGCCGCCCAGCACAAGCCGCCCCTGTGCCCAGCCGGTGCGTGGCTCGCGAAACCGACAGCGGTATTCACAGCTGCTGAGCGCTCAGGAATCTCGGCTGGAAAAGCAGGTAACAACTTCCTCCCTGCAGGCCAGGAGTGTGCTTTTACCAACAAAACGTAACATCGTGGTTTTAAATAACGCGGTAAGGCAGAACTCCTTTTTATGAGGTAGTACTGGAGGGGAGTAGTGAAATAACATTAAGATAGCCACCTCAAGAGAAAACGAAATTTTCAAGGGGAATTTAGGTTACAGATAAATATTTTACCCACACTTCTGTAGACACTCAAAACTGAAGCAGGGGCTTTTATGTTCAGGTTCGAGGCAGTTTCCACTGTATGGAAGAAATAGATTGTCCTGTTAGCATAACAGCCACCAGCCTTACCTGCATCCCGTACACATTATGCGAACATTATACAATATGAAAGGCCGACTGGAAGATGCAGCAACTGCAAGGCCAAGGTGTTGGGGGTTTTTCGCAGAAGCAGTCTAACTTTGCTACAGATTGATTCTGATTTTCTGTTCCTCCAGTGTACGGTATCTCAGCCTGTGGCCAATTAGTCCATCATTCAGCACGTTCATGATCTTATTCCATGGTACATTCTGCAGATTCATATCACTAAAAGATAAGCAATAAATATATAAATATGTAGTCTGCCCATTTGCATAGCGCAAACTCAGCAGTTAAACTTCTTTAAAAGTCTTATGCTTTTTCCAAGGTCTTTCTTGTCCCTATTTACCTCAAATTTTAGTAAGAAATCTCTTTATTCAAAAAATACAGTATCTTCTTTGAAGACATTGCCACAAACTATGTAGAGCAAGCTCTGCTTAGCCAGATACTCCATAGGAACCACCAGCTATTGCTGCTCTCAAGTTCATAGGAACACAACCTCTCTCCTCCATTACACTGCTCCATTCTTGAATTTTTTCTCAATTACCATGATAACTTTAAAAACTATATAAGCCACTTACTGGCTCCATATTTGCTTTGCAAATCCATCCCTTAGAGATAATTGCAAACAGGGACGAACAGATTAAAAGTCAACTTTACCATAGACTGCTTCTGCACATATGATCTATGAAACAATTCTGTTCCTTCTGAATTCCTGCAGAATTCTGTATCCTACTGAAATAGACCTGAGCAACATGTAAGCCTAGACCTAAAAGAAAAGTGATCTCCTTTGTAAGAGTGAGCAAAAGGTGAAGCTAAAGGAGTATTTTTTTTTTATGTTCTTCTCTGGAGAGGAATGACTTCCATGGACTTTGGATGAGTCTCTCAGAGCACAGTGGAGAGTTCAGCTTTTCCTAAACTGTTGTCATTAAAGCCAACAATGAGCTGGGCTGCACTGGGAAGTCCTTTCTGAATATCAGAATGAGAGAACATTGTTTTAGGCCTGAACTTTCACCTGCAAATGTCAATGGGATCCCAGTATAAAGTTCATAAATCATTACAGTTTTAACATATGGGTATCAGGATCACTGCCTGTGTTCCACAATAGCTAAATGTTTTTAATTCAGTTCTGTTCTACTGTTTGCGAGAGGTCATCCTTTCTTTCATGCCTTGCTATCCCTGGATACAGAAATCTGACAAGCAGGTCTGCCAGCACTGCCAGATCACCTCCTGGAGTGGCAGGGCCAGGATCATTTCCATGCAAGGAGGCAGGGGTGGCACTGCCCTTCTGGTGGATTTAAAGGCTACAGCCTGTCTGCAAAGTGACAGAAGATTTGAGACCCACATGAAAACACCAGCCCCCTGAAGCCACAGTTGCAATCTCAGTTTTCCATCGGGCATGCATATTCCACATCAAGGTCAAAGCAAGCTGGGAGTGCTTCCCAACTCTCTTCACTCAGTAGCCGAATCATATTTTGGAGCAGTTAAAGCAGAAAATTTTTTCCTTTGCACAAGCTTGGACAAAAGCATCAGGAATAGATAGCTATTTTAATAAGATTTAATCCAAAATAATCTACATTTTGATGCTGCACAGTACAGAATAGGTGAAAAGCAGAAAATAGGTGAAAAGCAGTACAGAAAAGTGAAAAGCAAGCAAATAACCTTTTTCCTTTTTTTATGAAACAAGAGGAGTACAAAGCACTGGGGGAAAAAAAATTACGTTTTCTTCTGGAAAGTATTTTCAGCAGTCTCAGGCTGTGTCTCACTCAGCTGAACTACTGAGACATTTCGGTCATTTTTCCCACTATTATATGAAGAAGAAAAATAATCCCTGAAAGTCCTTCAATCATTTTAAAAGCTTTAAAATGAAGCCTTTGGAAAACAGAAAGACATAAAGGATGTCCATTGTCTAAAGTCATTAAACAAGTCAATCCAGAATATCTGATTCCTCTCTAATTCTTTGGCTAACAGTTCTTGTAAAGTATATTTTATCTTGCATATTGATGGCAGGCTTTTGCCAGTCTAAACTGTTTCTTCTCTATCTTTCATCCAGTGGCAATTCAGCACATAAACACTTCTGCTGCTGCAATTCTGGTGCAAAATTCTCAGGCAGTGTCTAGCTAGGGAAATTGAAAATTGTTGCAATGTATCCTGCGACTGGGAATATAGTACTTTTGGGAAGGACTGACCAGAAGCAAGCAAAGGAATGCAATGCTTTCCAATTGCCCACGCCAGAAAAGTGGACTTGATGCATGTGTTTTAAGTTCTCCATTGAACTGGGGCTAAAACTTGAAGCAGTTCAATCCTCCCAGTGACTTTGTTAAGAGTCTTTTGCTATTTTGTTTCCCTTTCTTTTGCTGAAAAGTTCCTCAAAGTGTATATACAGAAAGCGGAATTAGTATTTGTAATGACTGATATTCATATTTTAAAATCATGTTAGCTATTCCATTCAGAAAACAGTCTACTAACTGCTGTGCGTATTACTATCTCCTCCCAGAAAAGTCTGTTTATGCCTTTAGCCTGTTGGCAAACATGAAACCCTCAGCTGGTAGAAGTGCAGTCTCATAGAAGACTGCATTTTTTACAGGCAGGCACATAAGAAGCTGTGGTTGTGGTCTTTGCTACCCAGTGACCTAATTTTCCTGCCTGAATAAGAGAGAAAGTGGGAGGGGTGCATCTCAGAACGTACCTTTTTTAATCGGTAACAGAATATGGTCTGAATGGCATGCTTGATTTATAATTAAAATAACTAGTACGTGTTGAGTTCCTTGGACAGCCACGCCAAAAATGAATGTGATACGTACTACTGATTGTGTTGGATTTCCTTCCGTCTCCTTTCATTAAGATGTTCTATTCCCGTAAAATAAAAACATTTATATTCTCACATGTACGTCAATGGCCAGGGATCAGTTTTCAAAACCTGCCCCATTTCCTCAATGACTCAGCTTCTCAGCATTGCACTGTTTGCATAATGAGAGTAACTAATCCCTGGGGTAAATAGACCCACTACATGTAGTCCCTACCAAATTTATATTGTTAAAGGTCATGTAAAATGACTTGCTTCCTTATATACTTCTTTATATTGTCCCATGTGTGCCTTACATCTTTTTTACAAGTATAGTTCATGACATGTGACAGTGGGAACAAGACAGCAGTGAAAAAAGACATATGTAGACTTGGCTTTGAAAACAAAATACTACTGATATTCAGACAGCAATCAACATGCACTTGCCAGTACTCAGTTTACAAAGGGAGAAGGAGAAGGACAAATACCTTATTTATACTACATGATTTTGATGTACATCTTCACTTTATGATGTAAAAAGGCACTTACTCTCTGTATTGCATGTTCTTTTACATTTCTGTGTTTTACCTCATCTTTCCATATCACAGTAAAGTACCTTCTTCAATACCAGCTACAAAACTATCCATCAACTAATTTTCCTGATTAAGCAAGATTTATTAAACACATTCAAACATTAGACCTAGTTGGCTAAGATATATCTGCCTTTCACCTGAACATCTCTTCTGAAGTTCATGTCAGAAATCCAAGGTCCATTATAGAGGCTCTGTTCCTCCTGGGTAACACAGAGACTGTACAGAGACACTGAAGTATTTACTCTGTGCATACTGCAATAAGTTCCCTCTTGCAACTTTTTTAGGGAACAAGTGCATATTCTACTAATATCTCATTCAGCAGTCCCTGAGGTCAGTCAGAAGACAGTCATTAATTCAACTCCAATGTGCAGGTGAAATGCACCCACTTGTTAGAGCACTCTGCAAATCTGTGCTTCTCATATTACACAACAGACAGCCTGTACTTTAGGGGCAAGTTTCAAGGGACTTCTTATTATGATTTTTTACTATGTTTTGTTTTTGGTTTGTTGTTTGGGTTTTGGGTTTTTTACATTTTAAATACAAAATGACAGTGGAAAACCAAATTCTGTAGTCATTACTTCAGAAAATCACTTAATTTATTCCAATGACAAATGTGAAATGTGCAGTTCTGATCTCTGTTGCTTTCCAAACATTAATTGTACAAACCCTCCTAGCACCACTGGAAAATGGCTTATAGCCAAGGGGAGCACAGACAACTGGTCCAAATGAGTTACCAAGAATGTAGAGGTAGCTGTGCTTCACAGCCAAGAGAAAATTCAACGGTGCTTGTCTCCTGGTTCCCATCCAGAGCCAGTTCAGTGTATTACCACTCTCACATTTTAGGCAGGTATGTTACTGACCATGAGTTGCAGCACTCTTCTGGTTCATTTATTGTTTTAGAGACAACAAACAGGTGAAAATGAGGAAAAGGAAGCAGATCTTACCCTTTCCTGGGATGTCAGCTTTGCCCAAATACTTGCATTACAGAATCTTTAAATTTGTTTCCAATTATAAAGGGTGAATTGAGGATGAAGAAGTTTTCAGTGGAGACTTAGTCTCTAACTTATTTTATCCACAACAGGACAAAACAGAGTACTGTATAAGAAGTGCAGTGGAAGACAGCACTTCATGACATAGCTGGCTTTATTCATGAAGAGATATTTACAGTACAGGCTGTCTTACTGAAGAGGACAGACCTTGCAGGGTGTGCAAAACCTACCAACTGAATAGTACAGTGCTACCTCATCTCAGAGGAAAGGTATTGTGGTCAGGCCCTGAAGTTGTACTTATTCAGAAAAGACATTTCAAGAATGAAGCCATTATGTAAATCCTGAAGTACTGCACTACATCCATTCTGTCAGTTTTATTAGCGAGATGTTAAGATGTATATTTCTAGGATTAAATATCTGCAATGTATTCTTACCCGATCCTGAAACAGAAAAAAAGTCTCAATAGAAGAAAAAGGTTGTAAGAGGCCAACACCCAAAACAAGTTAGCAGAGCACAGAGGATGGCAATCCTAATACAATTATATGTCATCTACATCTCAGGTAGACTGATCCCCCAACTGTGAGTTCAGGATAAAGCTGGCAGGACAGAAGGAATTTTTCACCCACAGCAATATTTGCTCATCCTCTTACCTGTGAGTATAAACACAGACTTCAACGTTAAAGATCAGAGCTATTGTTTTGGCAGTGGAGGACCAGTATCCTGAGCTGCTGGGCTATGGGAGGGAGGATGGGGGGTAGAGGGGACTGCATCACTCATCTCTTTGTAGTGCTGTGCTCTTTGCCTCTGTGCTGGAGGGATCCCTCCTGCAGCACTGGTGCAGAGCAAACAGGCGGGAGCTAAGTCCTGTACCACATGGCCAAACTCTTCTCCCTGATGTCAACAAAATGAAACTGTCCCACGTTCAAACACATCCACATGATTTACAGCTGAGTCGTTGTCAGGGCATTGCCTTCCCTAACATTAGACGATGGCAAAGGATGACTTCACCAATAGCATTTGGCAACTTCACTGTGGGCTTAACCAGACCCAGGTTAGGGAAGAAGGATATGGCTGTACAAGCTCTTGACTGCTACCTCTGGCCAGGCAGCATAACTTGTGACAGCAGCTTGACCCAGACAGCAAAACACGTGGATCTCAAATATGACAATGACAGAGTCAACAACAAGAAGTGAACACCCAAATGCCATTGAAATATCTTGATGCAGTGACCAGAACCTGCCTTGCATCCCCTGCACACAACAGGAAAGGGCCAGGAGATGTCCAGAGCTCGAAAAGGCACTGGACTTTCAGGGCATGACTGTACAGCATGGGGTACTGACAGACAGGCTACCCAGCTGCTGCTGGAGGAGTCAGGGTGATTAATGGAAGTGGTGTATCCCTGTTAGAGGAGTGTTTCACTCAGGCTAATTAGTCAGGCTGAGAAGGAAAAATCATGAGAGGAGAAAACAGGTTAATGTCATGGTAACCATGACTGAGATGTACATTGTGATATTTCCAAACTTTATGAGAAAAAAAAAAGGGGGGATGGGAGAGAGAAAAAGAAAAAGAAACAGAAAAAAAGATTAAGAAACAAGAGCATGCCTATGGATTTTCAGTGAGGGAAGGAGAGACTTACACTGAAGTATCACAGGGTCTACATCATTCAGGTCACTATCCTACTGCATATGTTATGGTAACAGCTTGTGCCATCTTTCTTGTTCTCCTTTGATCCAGAAATCTTCTCCATGAAGACTTCATCTGCAAGTATACATGCCCATGAAAAGTTCTGGAGTTTTAACAAGAAATTTCCAAAATGACATTTTCCAATGAGAAATGTTTCACTGGAATTTCCCAACCAGTTCCAGCCTAAAGATGCTCATGCATTAATTTAAACCTCGGTAATTTTGGCATTGAATAACAACATCAAGCCTAAACTTTTCTCATTTTTTCTTTCTGAAATCGAAGGGGTTTTTAATGCTGATCATGGGAGAACAAAGATGAATCATAAACAAAGGTGTAGCTTTCTTTTCCCTTGAAATACTATGGGGACAATAAAAAAGTCCTTGCCTTCAGATATCTCCTAGAGTTTTGCTGATGACAACTTAAGAAGCACACAAAGAACGAAAAGAACAAAGGTATGTACTAAGCCAGTCATCAAGTAAATGAGACCAAAGAGTCCTAATTACTCTCAGTGTTGCCAGGAGATAATTCAGTCCAAAACATCTGAAACAGTAACAAAAGTAAAGACATGTTTAATCCTTCTTTGGTCACATCAGTTGCATTTAAAGGATAAACAAGAGCCCTGAGTTTACAGAGAGTAATTCCAATGTATGCTGTCACTGCTGTAAGGTATAATGGGCTTTAGAATTTAAACACACAGAGAGTTTCCAGCAATTCCTGTTTTATTTAAAGCTTTAATGTATTTTTCCTTAAGTCAGTCATCACGATGTATCCCTCTTTTTAGGACTTAGGAGGTAGTGTTTATCTGGAGGCTGCAGGATGTTCTTATACACACTCAACTTTGCTGCTCAGAAGTAGGAGTTAATATCATCTGGGGCCTGGTGTAGTTCAAAGACTGGGAGGCTGTGCAGTGGGTTTGGAAAGAGATCAAAAATCCCAAAGGGATGAGGCCCGGCCACTGGCAATTGACTCCAACCATATTGTGCAAAAAGCTGAAAAATGTAACTCACACTTCTCACTGTAATCTTTGGGATCTTAACTAAACATTGACCTTCTAGGCTCCTAACATGTTAAAAATCCAGCATTTAATGACAATATGGCAATAAACCAGTTGCCTTTCTTTTTTCAATTCCCAAGTTGATATACACACACACACACAAACATAAAAATACCCACAGGCTCCTAGTCGATTCAGCTAGTTTCTCTGCCTTCATGAAACTCTGAATGATTTTCAACAGAGCAAACCAAATAAACTGATCAAAGAAATCAGATCAGTTAGGTTCTTTCTTTGGAGATAATTTGCTGATCTTGATACCTTAGACTCTGACTAATGATGTTCTTTCTTTGTCTTTTACCTTGATTACAAACGCTTCTTATATAGAGAGAAAGTGTGATTTTCAAGGTGGAGGGAAAAGGAGAGTTGGATTTCATTTGTAAGAGCAGATGCAAAATAATGTAATTTGTTTTTTGGAAAAAAATACTATCTTCACAAACATAGTACTGTTTTGTATTTATAATCAATAGTTTAAAATAATTCTCAGCCAAAACCAACAGCCAATAATTTCAATGCTGATGAAGGACCTTGCACGTCCTTTTGAAGAACTTTTAAGAAGCCTGGTTCTCATAGAAGGCAATTGCTGAAAATCAAGGACCCCCAGTGTTTGTCAAACAGGACATTCAAAATCAAAATCATTCCAACCAACCTTTCCAAATGTTTGCTTTTGACTGCATATTCCTATCAACTCAGATGTATTCTAGGCAATATATTCAAGTCTGGATGCTTAGCAGTAACCAGCTAAAAGGCTGAGCATCCTATACAACCTGAAAATTTCTTGACAACCATGCCTACATTTGGATGTTGGCATTTAAGAAATCCCTTAAAAATGTTGAGCCTTAAGGAAGCCTTAATTTATGCAAAGCTTGTGCCTTTATGTAACACACAGGTTGTAGAAAAGCATAGGCAATTATTAATGTGTAGGAGGTAGTTAATAAAATAGGCAAGAAAAAAAAAAGATTTATCCAGAGTTAGAGAGCATTGGTGAGGGGGTGTTTCCCAGAAACCAGGAGTGAAGCTCTTCCAGTACAAATACTCTGTTCTTTTCCAATATCCCTTTGAATCTAAAAAGCCATTAAAGTTTAATTTCACACATCTTAACTGAAGCCAAATTTGTTAAAAAATCTCTGGTAGATCAGTAAATATGACCCCTACCATTCATCATTCTTTTAGAAATGATTGATTTAAATAAAGAGAACATAAAGCCAAACTCTATGGGGAGGACATTTCATGTTCAGTTATAATATAATCCATCACCTTTTGTTTTTAAAATAGAAATACCTAAAATAGCTAAGGAAAATATTTTAAAAATGTGATTTCACTTGAATTTAGAACAATATATGCCACATACTACTGATGCTACTTGTGATAACTCTGCTTAAACTTTAGCAATGCTGAGGTCCAAAAATAGAATGGGATTATGGGAGTAACAGGCTATGTCAAAAAGATCTTAATATATTATTCAAGGAACAGACTAGGAATGCAGATATGTCCCGAGGGTAGGAAAGAAAATGAATCTGTTCACTATGCAGATTGTGCTTATACCATCCTCATGGAACAACAAGGATCTTGGAATTCAAGACAAGAAGGTGTCTATGCATGAACAGATAATCTTCAGAGAAACACAGAAATAGAAGGGCTTGCTCAAGCAAGTAATTATGTATGTAGATTCAAAGGACACTTTGAAATACATTACCAGGCACTTAAGGGGGTAAACTCAGGTGCCTCCCACTTGGACAAAAAATATCTCCCAGAAGATAACACAAAAATATCTCAAATCAAAAAAGGTTTTTTTTATGTTTTCTTCTGCAAATTAACAATAACCTATGTGATTTACATATATACATTAGACAAGATTTGGTACTGCAAGTCTATGCTGCAAAGCTATGCTTAATTTTACTCCAGAATAGGTCTTTTTAGTTAATTAATATAGGGTGAAAACTGGATATATGAAAAAAATGATAGTAATCATAAAAACCTTCACTGGATGTAAAGAGTTTGTTCTTTTAATTGCTAATATTTTTCCCCCTTCCTTTTGCATGTGTTCACATTGACAGCTATGTGAACATTAAACTGTATGTCACCCTACAGTTCATATAAAGCCACTAAACCCAGAAAAAACACAAGACCTTCCTTATTATAGGAGTGCAAATGCCCTTTAAGCTCTTTCGTTTACAGTACATTCTTTTCCAGGATTTTAAAGTATCTACATCTAGGGGCCAGTAGCAGAGACTTCAAAAACTCTGTTTTATCATTTATACTGCTTATAGCAAATAGGGAGAATGGACCATGAGAGAAAGCCTGAGTTGTGTTCCAAAGCAACAGACTGGCAGAGTCAGAAATAGCAAAAACATACAGAGAAATAAACAAATATTTGACTTTATATACTGGAAAAACTAGCTTGACAAAATTCTTAATCTCTACCCTACAATAATAATTATCCTGAAGTATTAATATCATGGACTCAGAGTTTTAAAAATGTGTCTAAAATTGGATTCCTATACCCTACACATAAAAGTAGGCTAGTATGAGATATTTATGAGCTCTCCATTGTACCACAGGTGCCAATAGGAGCTGAAAGACCCGATATCTCTGAAAAAGTTCACTGGTGTTAAGGTGTTTAAATACGGAAATAGGAAATTACCAGAAGAAGCAAACATACAGAAATTTTGACCCCTAGTTTTTCCTTGTTCCACAAAAGCAGTAAGTTCCTCCACTGTCTATTCTGTCCTGATAAGCAATGAGTGACACACAGAATATGCATGCCTGCCTCAAGGAGAATAGCATTCACTTGTGGCTCCACATAAACATTTACCAGGCAACAAAGTAACAGTAATGACTCTGGAAAAGGAAAACCAATCACACCTAATACACACTAAGACAGAAAGCAAAGAAGATTTAGGAAATACCAAAATGGGAACCTGTAGCTTGCATACAGTGCTTCAGGCAAAAACATTTCTACCCCCTGTTCTGCCTAAAGAAATGATATAATTCCTTCAGTTGCATCAATATCTCCGTAAAGTTCAATAAGGACCCCGAAGGAAATAAGGATTGCAGGTTTTGCCCTTTGTAGAATAGTTAAAGCCTACAGAATAAGCTTAGCTATTAGACTTGTCCAACTTGAAATGTACTAATAGCAAACGCAGTCAATTAACCTTACCTTTCAAAGACACATAAAGGACAGAACAAACATTTTTGTTCAAAACTATTTTTGTTCTGTGGCACTACAAGAAGGGAAGAAGAGGAAAAAGTCCATGACTTGTTCAAATCACCCTAATGTGACAGCTGCAATAGATGTGATTAATCAGCCCCAACCATCAAACAATAGGTGGAGGACACAGACAGGCTGCACTTCAATCTAAAATTCCACAAAACACCACAGTCTGCAGTATATCTACATCCAAAACAACTCCAAAACTAACACATGACATTAATCATTCTTGGCCATCCATTATAACCTGATGAATTTGCAAAGTTTGTATTCCAATCCACTGGAGGCTTAAAAATAATAAAAAGTAAAAAATAAGCTGGAGCAGCAAAAATACCAGAGGCCAAAAGAATAAATAAAGCATAGTGACTCCACAGCCCAGAATCAAAACGAATGACCACTAGACATGAATGGGCCAAGCAGTGGCCTCTACTGTATGTACATGTACTTTTCATTACAAATGAAGGCCATGGCTAAAGTGAGTTCACACAAGTTTTCTGTGCAAGACAGTGCAACAGTGGGGATGAAGTAGAACAGATGATAATGTCCCATAAAAATATCTCAAAGCACTTCTTGAATGTGGCTTGACACAAGCTGCTTTCTTGCAAGGAGCATAATTGATGATTAGCATTGCCATCCCATAGATGCTGAAACTGAGATACCCCTTTAAGCCTTAAACCTGAAAACACAGTATACTTGCTTAAGTCTGGCATGAGCAGTCTCATTAGTGTAATGCTTAACTACAGTTAAGCATGTGGTTACCAAAAGAAGTAACTGAAGCAATGGAATATGAGCAACTCTTCACATCTCTCATGAAGTGAGCCTAGGTCTCCTTCCTCCCATCTCACCCTTACTGATATACAGCAGATGTATCTCCCATTGTTAGTGTAGTGCTAATATCATTAAACACTAAACTTATAACTGGTTTTGGTTGGGAGATGTATACATGAGGTCAGGGCAGGGCAGAAATGCATTCTTTGGTGAGGTTTCCCAATCTTTCTCTGTTTTAGTTTGCAACCTTCAGACCAAAATCAACACAGGTTCAGCTTTTAGCTTTTATACCTCAAAATAAAATTAGCTTAAAGGACAACATCAACAGAAGGGTTATAGCTGCTCAGAAATTTTCCAGAGAGTACTTTTCTATCAGCAAATAACAATTCATCAAAAGCAGAACATTTTTCAGATTCTCATTGCACTGCAGCACGCCAGCTCTCCCAGTGCCTGTTTCCTCAACTGTCTGGTCTGAGAGTCTGGAAATTGTGTCTTTTGACCTCTCAGGACCATGGGATCTCCTGAGTTTACAGCTCTCCAGCACCCTGAGGTTGGAGAGGCACATTGGGAGGCCTAGCTTGGGCTTCCAGCATATTTCCTCCTAGGAGATCTATGTCTCAGGCTCCCGGCTCCTTAACATCTGGGATCCTGGGCTCGCCAGGCATCCGGATGTGAAAGCTGCAGGAGGGCTGCTAGGCAGACTGCTTGGAGCCCATGGCCTCAGCATCCCTGGGACGTCCCACTCTTCCAGCTGCCCAGTTCCTTACTTGGTAAGCCTTGGAAATGTTTTATAGAATGAAACAAAATGTCATGCTGACTTTTCCAAATTCCTTGAAAAATTCAGAAATGTATTTTTTCCACTTCATTTTTAAATAAGTATAATTGCTGTTGATATTAAGTCCTTCCCAGGGAATGTGAATTCAATTTTATTTCCAGTCAGCCAAGAAAACAATAACAATCCAGCAACAATTGGGAACTGTTTTTCACTGTACCACTGTTGCTCTAGGATTTTAAAATCTCCACAAGGGTTCTCAGTCCTTAAACAGGAGAAGCAATCACTGCCAAAGATTTAGGAGATGGTATGCATTCACTTCTGTAGCATAGTATTCCAAACTTGACTATTTTTTTGCAACCCAGGGTCTTATCAGGCTTAAAGCCTTTGATACTAGTATTAAGCTACCAATACCATGGACCAAATGCCCTGAAGGCAAAGAACTGAATGTGTGAAAAGCGCTGTTTTTCAATCAAGCCAGGTAACTTGCTGTATTCTTCCACTACTCTTTCCACACAGACCTTGTGCTGTATTAGGCTCTCACTACGCTTTTTCATTACAAAAAGAAATGTATGGGCTTTACGAATACTCATTATCATTTCAATCACAGGAAACTCTATTAAATTCTTACATTGTGGAAAAAAAGCATGCCTCATCAGCACAAGTAAAACACACCCATTTGACATATGTCAATGCTAAATCTTCCAGCATAGTAAAGAAGGCAAAGAATAAACTTGATCCTGGTTTTCTTCTGTTAAAGCAAAAGAAGGCACTACAGCTGCAGAACAGGAGTAAGCTTAAATAGAAAAAAATGTAAATATGTTATGGCGATCTGCAGCAGAGGAATCTAATCTTTTCCTGTATGATTTTTTCATCATATACCTGATCACTTAGCAAGAAAACCTAAAATAGGTTTCAAACTTCCCAAAGTATGACTATGTATCAATGTTTATGTGTTGAATAGTTTTTTAAGCCTTATGGGACTATCTCCAGGTGCAGCAAGCTAGAGATTTGCATGAATTCAGCTGAGATCTGAAATACAAGGATTTGTGGGGAAAGTCCAGTTAAAGAAGATAGAAATCATAATCTCTACTAATTTTTCTACTTGGTGGTTTATAAACAGAAAAAAAAAACAGCAAAGATGGACAAACTATATTCCACTGAGGAAAAACTTTTCCATGTAATGTTACTGCAGGAACATGAGGTATGGGAAAGCATATCATAAATTCATGGGGTAAAAAGGGAATCATACAAGTCCTCAAAAAAAGCAGTGTTAACAAAGAAGAGCACTAGAAGGTTCAGCAGGACAGAACTGATAAAATATTTAGATACATGCATATGTCTATATGAATATATATCTTAATACATTCATAGATTTTTTAGCATATAGTTTTTAATTGCTTTAATGTCTTCTTAAATTACAAGGGAATTTTACTCTGCCTCAGTCTAGAGTTAGTTCTAAATACAAACAAAAGGAAATGAGACTCTTTATTTCACATTTTTTAAAGTGGTGAATTTGAAGCTGCTTCAATAGGTCACACAGATTGTTTTGATGAGTTCTTTTCAGTTATTTATTAACAAATCTGATAGCACACCCACAGATATGAAAACAAGTTTTCACCAGCTAAATGCAAGGTATTCATGTTGAACAGTGTATATTTTTTTATCATTTTACAAGCATAATCACAGAGAGTCTTCTGCACAAATGCAGTTTGGTCACCTGGAAATTACCTGCCTCTTCTACAGAGCTTTTTATGTAGACTTAACTGCCAATGCATCCAATGGCTGAAAACCAAATCCAAAAACTTAAAGGGAAGATTCGCTGCATTTTAGCTATATCGCATGAAATATACTTCTGGTCAATTGTCTTCCTCTCTAGGCAGTACCTGTCAACTCATATACCATCTTCACTTCCAATTTACTACTCAACTGGGATAACATTTTGTATTAATACATATACAATTTAAAACTAGAAGTTGTGATTGCCTGGTAAAACAAATCCTTAGTAACTTATTTCCTCTTAAAAGGGAGACTTAGATGAGATGTGACTTAGCTTCAGGGCCATATGTGATGTACTCAAATCCTTACACTGACATAATGTGAAACATCCCAATAGTGGGAAAGTCTGTATTGCTACAGCAATTCCACGGCACACACAGCAGGCAGGATGCTAGCACGGGGAGAGCTAAGCATGCAGGCAGTCCTCAAGCAGTTCAGTCCTGGCCTGTATTGGGTTTCTGTGGCAAGGTTTTGGTAGTGGGGGGGCTACAGGGGTGGCTTCTGTGAGAAGCTGCTGGAAGCT
>JANZLQ010000061.1:1657697-1674092 GCA_026212715.1 Elanus axillaris
TCTCCTGTCCTTATCTTGACCCACAAGCCCTTTGTTATATTTTTTTTCTCCTCTCCCCTATCCAGCGAAGAGGGGGGGGAGTGATAGAACGACTTGGTGGGCACCTGGCGTCCAGCCATGGTCAACCCATCATATGGCCCCATCTATATTCAGGACTCAGACATTTCTGGGCTTGGGTTCATAAATACCAGTATACTTACACGCACTGTACTTTACTGTGTTAGTTGTGACTGGTACATTTGTATCATCAGTACCTGTCTGCTAAGGGACAGTGTTGTTCAAGGCCTCCTTGCGAAGAATCAATGAGAATATGCCTCTGCATCGTCAACATGAAATCTTTCTGGTATGTGCTATACTCAGCATGCTTTCAGTTACAATCTGCACACAAGTAATTCCTCTTTCCCAAAATCGTAACCAAGACACCAATGCCACATGTCACAGAGTAAGGATGGCCTAAGATTTCTTCAAGGACTTCACAATCTTCACATCCAGTTCAAAAGCTTTGAGTGGCTTGAGCCACCACCACCACCTTAGGAATTCTGCCATGAATTTCTTGTGACAGTGCAGGAAGACCTGCACCATGAGTTTCCCCTCCACCCAGTCCTTCCCGTTGTCCTTTTTTCCATCTGACACATCCAGCCTTTTCCCAAACTTGAACTGAGGAATCCTCTCCTGGGGGGTGAATGGATCCCCACACTATGCTGACACCACCACCACCGTCACTGCAAAAGCTACACAAGGTGTTGGCTTAGCTTTAAACTCAGTTTTGGTAACCTTAAAAATAAACCTGAGTAACCTTTAAAAATAAATTGTTGGGAAACAAATTAGTGAGCTAGTATTGCTCAGTGTATGTAGTTCATCTATTTTGACATTGTTATGATATAATAGCATTTTAACTCCTGAAATATAACAGATCGAGTATTCATTTTTGCCATTTATCAAAAATCCACATGTGAATCTAATCTATGAGTATATAATGTAAACAGAGCCTGAATCAAAGACTGATGAAGTCAATGGAAAGATTCCTAATACATCTCATGGACTTCGGATCCTGAAGCCCTGAAGCAGCCTCCTTATGATTCCTCTGGACTAGAACAATTCAGTCATATAAAACTGTAATACAAGTGTCATGATAATACATGCTAGACTTTTCCCAGCAAAGATTTGTTTGCCTTTTTTTCTGGTAGACTGCTTGCATCACACAAAATCAATCAGCGTATGAAGGAACCTGACTCTAGTATTGTCCACTGTCAGCTCCATGATAGTCTCTGATGTCTCTTATTCCGAAAATATGGCAAATAGCTTTTATCAGCTTTTTCTATCACTGTTATAATAAGGACAAGAGTTGTGGAAGCAGAAAATTTTATCTTGTGCATATTCCTGGGCAGTGCTTTATAAAATGTACATTCCTTTAACTGTGGGTTGTGCTTGCAAGTCCCTTCACTATCTTAACAGCCCACTTTTTCCTGGAAGCAGTTAGCATTTTTGAAACACATCTCTCAATCAATCAAATACATTAAAAACTAACCAATGGAATCTGGAGTCAGTGGGGAAAGAATCACGTATAGATACACTAAATCACTGATTGTACACACACATGTGTACGGCATAATCATAAAAAATCTTAATTTCCTTATAAAACTGAGCTTAAAAAAAACCTCCTGATGAGTTCTTATGAGCTAAGGAAAAATTAACAATATAATGTAATTTAAAATCAAAGCAGCAACAACAACAACATGAAAGCCACCAAGAGTGTGTGCCAGCATTTTGATTTAGTACTTATTTTAAGGAATTTGGCATACTAATTTCTCTTAGGCTTGTGGTGCACATATCAATTGTATTAACCAGTTGATAAGCATGTAAGGTTACTAATCTTTTAGTTTTCTAATATATGAGGGAAAATATATGTCAGTCAAGCTCCTATGTTGTAAAATTGTTCATTTAATTGTGATGTCAGTCAGTTAAATAGATTGCATATTCCAAACAATCAGATTGCACTGTACCAATTGTAGAAAATCTCCTTTGCACCAATGAATTTCTGCTCAGAATTTGCATTAAAAATGACCACAATAAAGTGTAAAGCACTCTCAGCATTACAGAACAAAAAGTTTTTATTTTAAAAATCAGTTTATAACAATACTTCAACACAGATTTGCTTATTATTTCTTTTAGGATCCATCCATTGCATTTTTATTATTATTGGAAGCATCCTGAAACTAATGAGAATCTCTCTATTGACTGTACCTGGATTTGCATTGTGGCATTTATGATTTTTTACTTGCCATGTTTTCTTCAAATCTGGATAAACACCTCAGTCAATGTATATTGCGATTCCAGGTACTCTGGAGTATCTGGTCAAATAACTGGCTTTGTGTAACAGAGCACCTGGCTGGTGTCTAAATTTGAGATATAAAACACAGGAGTTATTTCTGTCACTAAAGAGTATGCTTCAACTGCTGTCAAAATCAGAAAGTTATCACACATATGAGAAGCATTAAGCTTAAATTACACAAGAAGCAAGGTGGTATTTAAGTAACAATCTTCTCTATATGTGAAACTATCCTTACCTTCTCACTATTCAAAAAGGCAATTATGAGAGTACCAGCACAAGTCCTCAAAATTACTTTCAATACATGTTTAATAATCTACATGGGCTGGGTGTAACAGCTGAGAAACAACTACAATGTTTTCCTTTCTTCTCAATTCTCATTACTTTACAGGAAGATTAGGCAAAACAATGCTGTAAATACTCTAAATATCTTAAGTATTTTGTATTTGTACTTCTATGTACTTTGCTGTAGCACACTTTGTAAATGGACTACAAAATTTTAGTCTACTATACACTTTGATGAAAACAGAGCCTCAGGCACACAGTATCAACTCAAGGTAAAATTCAGTAGGAAAACAAAAGGTCTATTGAAAAAAATTCTTGTCACAACATGGATTTAGACAGGATTTAGGCAGTACGACAGGCCTTCGGTTAGCCTGCTGCCCAGAGCTGGAGTTTGCCTACAATGTAAAGAAGGACTTGCCTCTAAGACAGTGCAAATGTGAGACAGAGGTGGAAATGGACACTTGATTCCAAAGCTGAAAAGAGGCTTCCACTATCTTATTTTTGTACTTTTAGCCAAGAGATCAAATATGTACACAGAAATTTGATTTTGACAGCGTACAATATACCCACTCTCTTTTCATGCTGAGTGATTTCTGGTTTAAGGTGAAAAAGGTAATTTACTCCCAGATTTTTTTAAAGAAAGGAAACTTCAGTTGTATAAAAATGTCACAAGGAATCTGTTTTACAGATTAGAAAGGAGACTGGGTTTTCTTAAAACAGTTGCTTGAAATTATTACACATTGGGCTTTGCTTCAGATCCTTCTTTCTGGGAATTATAATGACTGCTGCCAAAACAAAATCTGTTTAACTGTTTAAGTGAGAGTTTCACCAGACCCTAATTCAGTGCAAATAAGATCAGTTTATTAGAGTTTAATAACTATAACACAGACATAGAAATAAAGAAAAAAAACCCAACCTTCTCTTGAAACACTATCTTCCTCCCACCGTCATTCAGATCATTAGCCAAGATACTTTTCATTTTTTAACTCAGAAAACATTGTGGGGCTCATGTTAAATGGACAGTGCTTCTTTACAGATCCCTTTTGAACACTACAAGGCGTTAACCTCTCTGGTCCAAACCGGGTAACTTCCCTGCATTATTGTGGAGCATTATTATGACTGTTCCTCAGAGTACTGAGAAAAGGTCTGATACCAGATCCTGAAAGACCTGCTTTGGAGTTCAGCTCCCATTTGCTTGGCAGTGAAAAACAGTGTTTGTAAGCAATATTGGGTGAAAAGATCTTTATTTCTCAAATACTTCTCATGTATTTCTTGAAAGTGTTTCCACTGTAACTATGGAGCTATATGTAACTATAAATGTTATCAGAGCTAGCACCGCCCAGCTTTCCCCCAACAGCAGCTTCTACAGGAAGGTGGCCCAAGTGCACGGGATGCAGGATGCTGGATTGCTATGTTCGAAGAAACCAGGTAAAGCCAAAGATCACAGGGACCTTAAAACTATCTAAGATGGACACAAAAAACATGACACAAACCATGCCCTGACAACTTGAAAAGGGCTGGGGACAGCTAGAAATTGGATGCTAACTGCAGGAAAAAGGAACAGATAAATCTGTCCCTAAGGATCTTCTGTGCCCTCAGCAGATGGAAAAGGAACATTTGAAGCCAGGCCTGGACGAGTGCATGGGCAAAAGCTGAGGGCAAGACACACTCTATGAATGGGAAAAAAAGAAGACAGGGAGATTGAGACCAGAGGAAAACAGAACCAGAGCTCCCAATGAAGGAATAAAAAAGGAGTCAAGATATAAATAAGGAAATAAAAAGGGAGTCAAGACATAAGTGAAAAAAAAAGAACAATCCTATCTGTACCGTGGAGTGGCAGAAACTGGAAAAAAGGATGAGAAGGAGAAGGAGAATACAAAGTAGAATGCACATTACTTTTAAAGAAGTTGGTTGGAGAAGATTATTCCTTTATGCCCATTTTAGTAATTGAAAAGGCTTTGGGTGCTGTGCATGTTTATCTGAAATTTAATGTTGTTTTTAGCACTCTTTGCTTCGTTTTCTCCCGTTCCACCCAGAAAAAAGGAGGAGGTAGTTATTTACCTTCAGTCAGAGCGCTAAGACACATAAAGCCAGTCCTGCCAACATCACATCTCACACCATCAGTAGAGCCTATTGAGAGGACAGCTACTGGCTGAGTCCATTTTGGGAGTCGTTTCCTTATGCTTAACTTTTCCAAGTCAGGATGGCTGGATGAGGAAATGTTTGGATTAGGTTTGGGACCACATTCCAATGCCTCATAATTCAAAGTATATGGTACATTTTCAATACTAATGCTATACACAAACCAGTAGTTTTGCACACACTGGCTCCACTTTAGATACTGACAGTCCCAAGCAGGTCTGAACACCCCCAAATTGGATAGTAATAAATGCCTCTGTTTTTCCACCAAGTTTTCAATGCTCTTTTGTTTTTCTAATGTTAAGTAGTGCTAGTGATGATTCATAGGGCCACACTTGAAGTAGAGGTAGAAATCCATGGAATGGTGCAGCTTTGCACTGGCAGAGAATATGGCCTTCAAGCTCCTGATTTTGGAGAACACCCTCCACAAAGATAGTCTCCTTGTAGCTTACAGGCAAGGTAACAAACGTGCATTCAAACAAAAGTATAATATGGCCAGGACCATCTGGAGGACAGGAGCATAGATAGTGACTGCAAACTCAGATCCTGATAGCACAAAAGGCATCACTTGCTAGCCTTAACAGCCACAAATAAGATATTCTCATACTCTGCAATCTCTGTTTCAGTCTAACAACAGAAGTAATCCACCATGCCTCCCAATGCTGAAGAACCACACTTCTGGGGGAGCTATAAAATGTAACAGAAGTGCTTTTTTGGTGAAAATGTGCCTGCTTTTCTTTTTGTCTAAAGGATTCTGTGTAGCACAGGAGATGTGCACCCCTCTCCCTCAGCCGGCTCTTTGATTTTGTAGAGAAGCCCATCTTCTCATTTCTGAGCTGTGAGTTTTCCCTGGCATGCAGAGCACAAAGGAGTGAAGAATTTTACTACAGCTATTCCCTTTCTGAATAGAGGGAGAAAAATCCTGTGAATATTTAGCAGCATCACAGGTGTGCCTGCAGAATCCAGTGGAGGCTGGAGATAGCGAGCACACTGGACCACCTAGCTTTAGGTAGCTAAGTCTTATTCCTGTGTTGTTTTCTTAGACTTCAGTATAATCAAGAGAGGGAGATTTCTGACAAGGGCATTTCCGGAAGCTAAATGCAGCAGGCCTGTCTCCACTGCCAGTACAAAGAGCCCAGGATGCCTAGTTCCATAGCTTAAATAAAACATTTTTGTGTTTCCTAACATGCACCTGGCATCTAAATACAGAGGAAGGGGGAGTTCAGGCTGTTGGGAACCAGCTATCTAGCAAGGTAAAATGGCAAAGAATGCAAAGGGAGAATAAACATGCAGGAAGATGAAAAACCAATCCAGGGCCACTCAATGGATCAGATGCAAAGACAAGTTTTGGGTCTCTTGAGCTTGTACTTATTTGCCAGGCCATATATTCCCCCATCCATTGTGTAGCTTTTGTTTCTGACCAGGGGATAAGGTGGGAAAGGTATTCCAATCACTTTTTCAGTATTTTTCATTAGGCTTGGAAGTTCACAGTATGAGTATAAACTCATATTTATCTTCATTGATTTTGAAGCAAGTAAATTTCTCTGTTCTGTGTTAAAGTAACCAGAGAAAGAAAGCCTAGTGTGATCACTGCTGAAAAGAGAGAAAAATCCCATTCCCAGAACTTGGATTCCAGATACTTTTATCTCTGTGTAGAAAAAGTATAATGCACCTAAGAAGTGTCTAGTTCTCCTAACAGATTGGTCAAGATAAAGACATGGTGTATGTTTATTTTTCCTGAGTGCTATTTAAATAGCAATAAAAAGATAAAAATAACAAATTCAACCAAAGAGATATAGCCAAGCAAAGAAACAAGCAAAACCTAGAGCAAATGGAGGACTATCATGATCAGATGATTAAAAAAAAGCCAAACATTTACTTTAGTCACTAATCCAGCAAAAGTACTAAATTTAGGCCTCTTAACTATCTTTCTACAGTCAGTGCTTGCACTGGATGAATCTGTAAGTAGAAGCATTTTGGTGTCATCATTTTGGCTCCTGTCACTTTAAGTCCTTATTTTGAACTTAAAGAATGACCCCCTTATAATAACTATGTTGCATTTCTTTTCATTAATGAAAATTACTTCCACAGTTATTAAACTCTGCATGAAATTCAGACTAAAGGTGTGCATATTATCTTAAAATACTCCAGACCAACATAACTCCCAGCCTGAATTGATTGCACCCTTTTCTGAGTCACCTGGGTCCTCATGTATCCAGGCTAAATTTGTTTGAAAGGGCCAGATTTACCACAGGGCCTGCTTTTCACAGGAGAGATTCAATCTATTTTAATTGCTGTTTTCAGTTTCACAAAAAGTCAAACAGATCAGAGTGCTTGGGAATCCTGCTGTCAGGATGAGCACCTAGCTCTGTGAAGAACTTGATCTTAGAGGTCCACGCTATAATGGTGTATAACAGTTATTTGGCTCCAACATGATTAATTCATTGAGCAGAAGATGACTGGCAGTTTCCTGTATCTGAGCAAGCTCTTCTAAAACAGTGGACTAAGGGGGAAATGGATCCAGAAGTAGTAGTGGCAGAGGCAATAGGTGAGGTTTATTGGTTGTCATGCTGCAATGGGCAGTCCCCAAAAGTGTCATGTAACATTTTTACTGGATAGCAAAATGAAAAAAAATAGTTTTGTAGAAAGTGAAAACTCACAAAATTGTGTTGAAATAGGGAATTTTTTTAGGGGAATATGTTGCAAATTTTTTAACTGGAAAAAAATTTTATGACAAAATTTATATTTTGAATGTTTGATCCTGGATAACATCTTGAGAGATAAGAGTGATGAAACTGTGTAAGAATTCCTGCATTCTCTTTTCTGTTGCTGCAGTTCAATAATGAGCGGACAAAACCATTTATTATGACCAGGAGAGATAATTGTTTTTAAAATGAAAAAATATTTTAGACAGAAATAATACTACATTTTCTTTGAAAAGAAGAGCTGCTTACATGTAAGTATACATTGCTTCATTAGGACTTATGACAGCAGTCCGTGTGATGGCTAGATGCAGTCTTTTTTTTAAAGTCTACTAGGACAATTATTATTTGAAGGGAAAGTAGTACACCAATATAGCATGGTGATTTCTATGTTCAAGACAACATATAGCAGTTAATAGTAAAAGACTGCTCCAATGGAAGTAGTTGAAAGGTCTGGAGGGCGTGACTTATGAGGAGCAGCTGAAGGTATGAGGTTTATTCAGCTTAGAGAAAAGGAGACTAAGGGGTGACCTCACTGCTGTCTACAAAGGGAGATGCTGATCTCTTCTTTCTGGTGTTTGGTGATAGGACATGAAGGAATGGCTTAAAGCTGTGTCAGGGAAGTTCAGATTAGGTATTAGGAAAAAGTTCTTCCCTGAGAGGGTGGTCAAGCACTGGAACAAGCTGCCCAGGGAAGTGATCAAAATGGCCATGGCCTCAGGCCTGTCAGTGTTCAGGAAGCATTTGAACAGTGCTCTTAGATATATGGTTTATCTCTTAGGTTGCCCTGTGTGGAGTCAGGAGTTGGACTTGGTGATCCTCATGGGTGCCTTCCAACTCAGGGTATTTTATGACTCTCTGATTCTCTGTTGGTCAACAAACCTTCCCATTAATAACATCCGTGACTTTTTCCAAATATCTGCAGGCCTAGGCTGAAAAAACAGCCCCTCATGCCTGTGGTGGCTGACTTCTCATCTTATTTCTTCATGTGAGCATGAGACTCTGCTCAGGCAAAGCTGGTTTGATTTGTCCAAATCAGCTTTTCTTCTTCTGCTGTGGCCCTGTGATGGCCTCGTGAGTGGCATGCACAAGCTGCTTCCCAGGCAGGAGAGGATGCTCTAATCCTACCAGAGTCATCTGTCACATGCTCCAAATAATATATGGTTTCCTTCCACTGTGGTCAACCAAACTGCACTAAGACAGTATTCTCATTCCCCCAGGACCTTTCCAAGTCTTAAAGCCATTTGACTCTGTAAGACAACAGACATGCTGCATCTGTGGAAAAAGTCTGGACTGAGCTGATAAGCACTTCAGAAAAAATAGTGAACATGCAGACCTTTCAGGGTACAACTACTACAAATGTGCAACTATTTAGTATGGCAGTTGTTTAACATTATCATGACAGAGAAGCTTGCAGTACATTTGTAATTTAAACTAAGTAAATTATGACATGGAGACCAGTAATTTTAATCATAAGTTTATCTTTTCCTCACTCTTCAGTAGCAAGTTATAACCACCTTTCTTTACAGTTTATTACATTTAATTAAACAGAAGATCATTAGTGTATGACTCTTGGCTTCTGTCCTATTTTTCCAGAAATTAAAGTTTAGTTTGCAGACACATTTCAACTTAAGTACATTAATCATATATCATACCTTAATTTCATATATCATACCTTAATTTCATATATCATAAATGTTTGTGCATTAAAGCTATTGGCTGTGTCCCAGTGAAGATATTCCAGGTTAATATTTGACAAGGACATTAATAAATGTACTAAAGTGAGCCAATCAAAACTTTGGCTATTTATGCATTTCAAAACTGTAAACAAATCATATAAATAATACATAGTTTGTGCCAAATCAGAAAAGCTAAATGGGTATTGATTAAGAGATTTAGATTTACACTGCATAAAAATTCAGGTACCAAAAGCATTAAGGAAAAGAGCAGTGTACTGATTTTGAAGATGGCCTTATTGTAAAAGCTTAAATCCAAACTCAAACTATTCCATGTGGTGTTAAGGAAGATGTTAATCGAGATTTGTATCTATTAACATATATGGCTAGCTCATTTCAGCTGCCTTAACATAGGCATCAGCTGTTATCTGAGATGTCCAAAGGATTTGAGATGTTAGCAAGCTGGTGGCAGATATGGGACAAAACCTCCAGGAGACCCATGCCCTTTTGAACTGGCAGCTGGAGCCAGGCAGGTCCCTAGGGCATCTCAAATGGCATCAGATGTTTGGGAACTGGATCATGCCCAGGAACTCTAAAATTTCACTTTGCTAAAGATTATAGGAAAAATAATGTTCCCTCTTTGGGTATTGCTACAATAGGAAAAAAAATGCAGGACTGTCAATTAAAGAGTTCAAAGTTCTGTTTGAAGTCTAGCTACTTTGAAGTCATTGAAGACTCTCATGTTGGTATTGCCACAGATCTGCTTTTAACCTTAGAGGTTAATGTGGCTTTCACCTCAGGCAATGTCAGGTCTTCCCTTTGCTCCTTTCAAGAGCTCTTTTGAGATACAAGACCAATCATAGGTATTAGCAGCAGGGTATATGGTGGCTGCACTTGTTTTGCAGAGGGTGTGAAGGCACTAGGTTTGGTGAGGGAGTAGGACAACTGGCTGAAGGGCTGAAAGATGAACCCCATGTGGAGAAAGAAAGAGAATGGAGCAAGGCTTTCCATTCAGTGGGAACGTCTTCCAAAGGACAGGGAACCTTTTATAGACCCACACATTTTTGACCTAACTAAAGGCTGCTGTAGTTTTCTATTACTCTATTTTGCTTTGTTTTCCTTTCTCTTTCTCAAAATTATGGCCTCTGCTGGAGGGAGTTAATTCCAAAGGCAGTGGCCATATATTTGCTTACATAAGAAAGCAGAGCAAGCCTGAGATGTCTAATCTAACTAAAAGCTCTTCTGAGGCTCAACTTGTACCTCTATAGGACAATTCGGGCAATATAGTTAGACCCCTCTTTGTCTGAATTCTTGTCTGGGAGAGACCATCTTCTAATGCTTATTTTAAAGGGAAATTGGCCACATAACTTAGCCAGAGTTAGCTGCCACCAGCACTCCTTCAATGGTCGTATCTCCCAGACACATCCTATATCTTTGGCATAAGCAAACAGAATCAATATGTGAAAATGAAGACTTCATATGCAGGCAGGTTGTCATTTCTGTAGGCCTCAGGCCTGTGACTTCATCCTTTCTAACTGACATTGGCAGGGCACCAGAAGCCCAAAATATGAAACGTGCCTCCAAAAAAAAAAAACCACTTAAATGGCCTCTTTATGGCTTAACAGAGAGCAGAGTATGCAAAGTAGCAACGAATGGAACATTCATATTTTTGTCCAATGCAGAGTTCCTTTATCCACCAAATTTACTGAAGAACCTTGCTCAATTCTGCAAATATTATGAATAATAAATTCCAGATCAGCCAGATAAGAGCTTTTTTGTATTAAAATTGATGTGCACTTCTATGTCATTTGGAATTCTTTGACAGCTACAAATAAGACATTAATCGGTTGCTTTTACTGCTCAATTTTAACCGGTGACATTTGCAGGTAAATTAATTTAAAGTTTTCACATGAAAAAAGCACGTTCCTAACATGAAGTAAAAGTACACCCATATATGAACTTCAACAAAGTCTTCTGCACTAATGATCTCAACACCCTAATACTAGTACAAGTGATGTAGTGCTAGGTTTCCACTAGGATAAATGTGATAGAATGGGTAAAACCTCACTTAATGCCATATAGTACATTACTCAAATTGTGTTTCTAATCTGTAAGTACATTACATCATGAGTCATTCAAAGGAAAGGGCAGAGTTTCCTGCCCGATTCATTACAAAAAGAAAGTGACATTTACAAGGTAAAATACGAGAAATGGTAATTGTATCTCACAGGTAGAGTTCTTTTTTCTCATGAGAATTCTTTTATTTAAATACGAAAGAAAATACCAGAATTCTGTCTCACTAGCTGAAAATTATGAAGCTGGTTTCTTAAAGGTATAGGACATCTAAATAGAAGAGTCACTGAAAACAAAATGTTAGCTCCTCATATGTAATTCAGCATAGTTTGATTTACATTATTTGGGAACCTAGATAAGGGTGTCAAAGAATTTCACATGGAAGGAAGGTTTTCTGGGTTTATTTTTGTTTTTTTAAATACTAACTTGTACCCTTTGATGCATCTGAACAGCAAAACCTATTACAGTGTGAAAAATATTGTAGAGAAGATACCAAGCCAGCACTGGAAAGATTCACCACAGATCACCTTTCATTTACATGGATTAAACAATTCTGTTGTTACTGAGAGGCAAACTGAAAGGAAAGTCTGACCATGTAAGGGTAATATGAAATGTGTGTCCGGTTCTAAGCACTTGAGTATGTGTGAGATTTTATAAACACAGTGGGGTTTTTTTAAAAGAATATTTCACATCAGCATACCAGTACTTGCCTTCTCACCAAATGTGTGTCATTGTTCCACTTTCAGCTAGACCTCTGACCAACCTTGCCAGAGTGCTGATTTAAAAACACCAAACTAGTTGCAGAGGATGAAGGAGACAACTGTGATCTTGTTAATTTTGTCATGTCTTTACATGTCAAAACTAAGCACTATAGAGAAGCTAATTGAAACCTGATCAAAACGCAGAGCATCACTTTCCGTGCAGTTACTGCCAACATCCTGCTCCATGGTCTTTGGAGATGAACAGAATACCAAAAGCATGAAATGAATGTCAGTGCTGAGCATGGGGAAGAATAGTTCATCTGACTCGTCTTTGTAAAACAAGGGTTTAAGAGATCGAGTCAGCAGATATCTGATGCCCACCTACAGAGCATTAGCATTCCCTTCTCCAGAGAATATCTGTGTATTTGAAAAGTGGCTCCACAGAGCAAGTTGCAGACACTTAGGACTAAAGGGTCAGCCAGACATCAATAGTTTGACTTTGGATTCGGTTCAGAGCAACTGGGCAATTTATCTGAGATTTAACAATCTGGTACAACAGCTGCTTACCATAACAAGCTTTCTAATACAAACTTTGTTTAAACATCTTGGAACAATGACAAATAACAGCCCATCCACTCCTACCCCACCGGTCAGTGATTTTTTGTGCCAAACCTTAGTTTAGTTTTGCCTTGCTACTGTGTTTTCTCAAGTTGTCAGGGCTCATTGCTGTAGGAATAAAGCACCTACAAACTGAGAAAAGTGAGTGGTTTCACTGCATGCCAGTAACATCATGATGCTATGTAGAGCTGTACAAGAAACAGGGATGGCACAGTGACTCTGTTCTCACTTGGAATTTCGTTATTTCCCTATTTCTGGCTACAGATGCAGACAGTTTAACCACCCTTGGCTTCCCTGCACCCCGGGAGCAGGCGCCAGCTCTGCTGCCTCACTGAGGCAACCGGCTTCGCCTGCAGCAGGGCTGGGGTCAGGGGCTGGCTGCACAGAGGGACCACCGATGGGAAGGGACGAGGGAGCCCCAGAGGGAACACCTCACCTCTCTCAGGCTTAGCTCACTTAAACTCTTTATTACCTTCCATTTCTTTAAGATAAAGCCAAGCCTCTGAAGAGGGAGGAGCTTTGATCTATATGGCCTCTCTAGATCTGTTCCAATCTACATTATTTCGCCAAACATCACAGTTTTTCTCTAGCAGATGCTGATCACTAGCTTGATTAAACTGGTGCTTCTGTTAGAAGCACAACAAAAGAATATTAAAACACAATCCTAATATTTCACTTGAATGTATACAATAAGTTCTATAAGCTTATCCCTATAGAATCCCTGCAGAAGGAAAAAAGGTCCACATGCACAGAGTCAAAATATGAAATTATTTATCTGCAGCTATGACAGCTGTGCTAAAATAGCTACTGACAGAAGGTGGAGCTCTGTGAAAGCCGTGCGCTTCCAGATGCCTTTCCATCATCCTAGCCTGCATATCCTCCATCCTGAAGGCAAGGCCACCACCATCTCTACCGAGTATGGCAAAGACAGGCAGGCTGGGGAGATATAGCCCAACAGGGTGCCTGACTTTCTAGCTAGCTTTGCTCCATGAGCCACCTTTACACAATTTAATATAAGTTCAGGTACAACTGGAGGTTGTGATTCCTGTTTTAAGCTTTGCTGCATTTGATTAAGCTAATTCTTAAAAATGGTAAATATAGGTATTATAAACTGAAGCCATTATAAAACATAGATTGAGCATGACACAAAACTATACATTATTTACAAAATACTTAATGGCAACCAAAAGAAAACCCTGGACTTTGGCTCCTAATCTAAATGTTATTTTCCTGTTTAGAAGCATTCTAAAAAGTAAAACGCTAGGGCGCATGTTGCACAACTTTTGCTCATGTACATTCCTGCTGGGAACGTTCACTCACTGGCTGAAATTGCTGTCCTTCATGCAGCCCTACTTATAGAAAGAAAATTGCTAATTTTGAAAAGATCATTTTGCAGTTTGCCATTTGTTTCAAACCAGAGAAGGAAAGGTAAACCACTAACTGTTGAATTGCTTACACCATCCCCAGAATTGAATTGTTCCTCTTGAGTCTGATTCAAAGGAGAAGGTGCTAGCTTATATCAATCATCCAAGACAAGAGAAAGAAGGAAAAAGAATCCAGCAGTGTGTGTGCTTGCTTTGAGAAGACTGCCCTCTGATGCTGGCAAGAGGTATTTCTTTCTTTAGTCAGGTAATCTGATAACTAGGATTTATGATAGTAAAAGGCAAAAAAGACTCTTTGTGCTGAATAGAGAATTCTTTTGGACTAAGGTCAGCAGAAGTACTTGTCAACTGGAGAGAAGTACAGGGACTCGCACAGACTGCGGAAAACTGGTTCAGTGGGAGAGCTACAACACTACTGCTTATGCATGTGTGTATCTTCCTTCCATAATTTATTTTTTAAGCCCTTTTGAACTCCTGTTCCAAATACCTATCCTGCTTAGGACAATTCCTAGCTCATATAAACCCTACTCGACCAGTCATTTAACAGTGTGCAATTACTTTTCAGTGTCTAACTTTTTTGCAAAATTCAAATCCTAGAAAGAAGTTGACTGTGTTGTATTTCTCAGATACACAAACTCGCCTTCATTTTTAGTGCCATACATGTCCGTATATGGTTAGAAATTGGATTAGAGGTTGCCAGATGACTCATTTTAACAACTTCCAAGACAAAAGCAAAACAGCATCAGATTATAATTCTGATTTCCTGAATCTAATCATGAAAAGGAACTGGTTTATGCAAATCATCTTCTTCCTACTGGAAATTACAGAATAACTCTCCTGAGGAGCTGGGGGAGGTGAACCAAGGGAGGAACACTGAAACTGTTCAATTAGTATGATGCTGAAAGGAAGGAAATGCAGCAGTTCTGGGTTTTTGTTTTGGACTGGGAGGGATTAATTCTTCCTGTCAACTCCCTCTCCTCTTTTTAAAGCTCATTAATCCCTTTGCCAGTAAAGTGGGGTTCTTAAATATTTTCAGAACTGACAAAATCAGCCTGTCCCCCTCTCACATGGGTTCATGTAGGTCTTGAAAAACAGGAGGCTATAGATCTGCTTTTTAAACACACCTCTGAGCATACATATACCTTCCCTCTGTCCCCTTCCCACTCTCCCAAAGATAAGAAAATACTTTAAAATCGAAAACACAGAACAAAGGGAGAAGTCCAGCAGAATTACATCACTTTTTTTTTTAAAGCATCAAAAATTAGAATAACCAGGAAGACATCTGCATGAAAATATACGAGTTAATCAGTAATGACTCACTAACCAATTAAAATTGCAAACTGTTATAAGAAAAGGGCTTTCTGAGTTTAGGTTAAACCACACGAAATGAAAACTGGACTCTACTTAAAATAACACTCTAGATTCCATACTGTGCATTTTTACACAGATAAATTAAGAGAAACACAGTAGAAGGGCCCACTAAAATGAAAGGACCCTGTTTAAGTCAGCATAAGTGTCCTTCCTTGGCCTTGTCTCTCTCCCAAAATCTGAATGAGTATTGAGGAGTTACAACCACACAAATACAGACTTGGTCTGCCAGCAGGAAGCACTTTTACTTAATGGCATTCACATTCCCATCAGTGAAATTGTAGAACTGTGTAATCTGCTCTCTCCATAGTTATTTTTTATTATTATTATTTTGGAATGGGTTCAAGGGGAAAGTAGGTCAAAACATTTGAAAAGTGATTGGCCTGCATTTTGTACATTTAGCAAATTTGGTTGCCTAAAAAATCACTGTCAGCAAAATGTTCTGGTTGCATGGTCATCTTTACAAAATTGCAACAACTCGGGTTTAATGCAACTGTAGCAGATTGCTGCACTTTTATTATATAAAATAATTACATTTCGATTTGCATTGATGCTTTTGGTATCACTTTTCTATAGCATTGTCATAAAGCAAATAAAAGAAAGAATGTTAAAAAAGGGTATGAACTAGATCAGCCCTTGGACTTGCTAGCAGAGTTGATGTAAAAGCTGTCTTACACAACCATATGGTATACGTTATCACTTCTCTTAGTGTCTCAAGCTTACTGTCAAAAAGCTTCCAGGATGAACTTGTGACAACATAGCAACTTCGGGATCCTGGGAATTAGTAAATGGCTTGAAGTTTCAGTTCCTGCAGTTCAATGTAAAAACTGTCAATAATTAAATACAACTTCAGAACTTAAATTTTTTTGCAGTACTGCCACGATTCAATTGTGCTATGTCCACTAGCTGCATATGCTGGACATCCTTCTGGAGCCAGCACTGTCTCACACAAGGTGTGATGGGTTGACCATGGCTGGACGCCAGGTGCCCACCAAGTCGTTCTATCACTCCCCCCCCTTTTCGCTAGGCAGGGGAGAGGAGAAATAAGTATAACAAAGGGCTTGTGGGTCAAGATAAGGACAGGAGAGATCATTCACTGATCACCGTCACGGGCAAAACAGA
>JANZLQ010000061.1:1693788-1708296 GCA_026212715.1 Elanus axillaris
TCACAAGAAGTCCAAAACACAGCACGGTACCTGTTACTTGGAGGAAAATTAACTTTATCCCAGCTGAAACCAGGACATATACTTTGTGTGTTTTCTACACACAAACTTATCTACTAGTTGAAGTGCACTGCCTGTTTTTTAGGTAATATATCATATAATGTTATACCACACAGGAAATTGTCTGATGAAGTAGCCTCTAAGACAGCCATCTCTAATGCAAGACCTTAAATATTACAACAACAACAAAAGATGAGCTAATGATTCAGAAATTCAATGAGATGAACCAGACAACAAATTTCTTATGAAACTTCTCATCTTCATCTGGAATTAGTAATTTCTCACATTACTAATGGCTAGTCCCTTTTGGAAAAAACACTGAATAGTCCTATATATCAAAACAAATTTTATTATATTATCATTATCTTAACAAACAGAGAAGAGTAAATAAATTAATCAGCTATCTGTTGTTGCCACATTACTTCTCTGTTTCATATACATGTTTTTCTCTAGGGCTGTATTTGAGTATAATAGATATATATTGCATAATGTAAAATTTTATGCTTCCAGCAGACTTTGTTCAAATATTGTAAGCCTTTCTCAAGAACTTAATCGGTTTTCTTTAATTAGTTTTCTTTATTATCATCAGTAAGAAAGAAAGATGTGATCTATAAAAATACAGGTTTATTTCCATCTGTTTCATCATCATATTGTTCTTGGTTAAGTTTTATAAAAACATTGCTTTATTATGGTGATTAGACTGAATTAATTTAGTTGTCATGCAGCTATAGATCAGATAGACAGTGCCACATCCATGAAATTTAGTACAGTTCACACCCATACAGGAATGGCTAGACAGTATATATATCTGTATCTGCCTCAAGGAGAAAATCTTAGGGGCTTGGTACATTTTGAATGAAACTAATTAGTGTAGGAAATCAAAAACTGTTAACAATTATGTTGTGGCCATATAAATCAATTAAATCATGATCCTCTATTTTCTTTGCTCAAAACCCTTAATTAATGCTATACAGAACTGATTCACTCATGGCAGAAGTATTACTTTACACCACTTGTCTCTGCTCTAGCTGAATATCTTACAGAGATGATATACATCACTTAGTCATTCTACCCACCCTTCTCTTGCACCTTAGCAGGTGCCAGGCTAATAATTTCATCTTTTCCTCATGCTTATGAAATGTGGATGTAGAGAACACTGGAGGATTTCGGCTAGTGCATCAGTGGCAGAAGCAGAGGAATAGCCTTTTCACTCAGTCAGCAGCTACACAAAGTGCCCTTATGGTGGTGGTCTAAGGTTAATGACATGACATAACTGGGTATAAATGATAGCAAAGTGTTAAGCAGGATTATAAGGAGTTGCTGTCCTCCCATGGGATCACCAGCATGGCTCTGTAAGCATCTTGGAAACATGGCAATATCAAATTGGATCATACTGAAATATTGTACTGCCTCCAAGGAGACTGAACACTGCCAGAGACTTCACAAGGAGAGATAAGAAAAAGTCATCCTTGATATATATGTTCACCAGCTGGAAATAACAGGACACCAATTTAAATTATTGCTGTGCTATCACTTGGACTCTGGCCAAGAAGTATTATGTTTGTGACCTATGCTAAATATGTGTGACATGCCAATTAAAAATAAGAGGGAGATAAAGAAGGAGAAAAGAGTCCTATTACCACTCAGGTAACAGGAGGTTTTAATAAGCAGGTTCCTTAACTCAAATAACATAGTATTATACCAAGTTTGAACTGAATATGTGTGAGAGCTGAATTTCTCAGCCTGGGCAAATGCAACATTAATGAGAATAGCATGAAGCCAACACAGAGACAGTGACCTCAGGGAAAACTCAATTAAAATGAATTGAAAATGTGGGAAGCAAGAAATAATTAAAAAAAAAAAATGAACCAGCTCCTTAACTGCGATGAATCATCATCATTAGACTGAAGGGCTGGCTGGGTTGGTGTATACATGCTGTGGATCAGGCAGCTGGCAGGAAGCCAGAGGACACCCGGTGTCACTCACCACTGACTTAGGGGGTAGGTTGTGTCTTGGCTGGGGAAACTGGAGAAGAACTGGGAGCTATAACACAGCAACAGGAGAACTGATCCACCTACTTGTTTATCCAATACCTACAGAAGTCATGGTTGTAGAAGTAAGTGGTGTTCAGTCACTTGCAGATGGACACAGCCTGGCAAATAATGCCAAGGAGGTTGCTTTTTCACATATTCTCTCCCGCTTCTAATGGACTCACAGCTTTCCCAATATGAATTGGCTCAGCAGCCAGTGTATTGGAAAATTACAGTGTACATGAGAACAGCATGCTGCTCTGAATTCTTCTTGAAGCTGTATTCCCCTATGGATTGTGCCCAGGAGAGCCTGGTGCTTGAGAGGAACAGAAGAGCCCTTCAGGTCTATAGTTCCTTTATTGAAGGGTCTAATGATTCCCTCATAAATCAAGATTCACTGGAAGAGCCAGGTGTTCTCTGTCACTTCTGAAGGGCTCAGCAACTGCTAGCCTGGTACAAGTGAAAAGAGGAGGCCCTTTTCTGTGGGAACCTCTCCAGCAACAAGGAGACGGTCCTTCCCCACTCCCAGGACAGCCCCAGGCAGAGGAGAGTGAAGGAGCCACCTTCCTGCCCAGCAGACCCCTGAGCTGGTCTCCTCTCTGGGTATCAGTCTGCCACTGCAAGTAAAGGTGCAGCCTCACAGCTGGCAATTTTATTTTAGGAAATAAGCCAATGTCCAACCAAGCCTAAGGCCAAAAGATTCATAGGGCGGAACAAAATTCAAGTTTTCTCCAACTGCCACAGCCTAATGCCAAGCTTAGCCAAACCATCACACTCTGCCTGTAAATCACCCTCTGTGTCAACAGACCTGTATTTAATATTAGTTATTGCAAGGATTAGAAATAGTCACTCATAGTTAAATGCACATCACATTAATCAGCAGCCTGTTAGCAAACTTTTCAAGAGCTAAAGGAAAGCTAAAGTGACATTGACAGATACAGTTCCCATTTGCTAAGTACTACTACTTGCTCCTGATGCTTATACAGAGCCTGGCAAGCTTACATAGTTACAGATTTATAAAATTTGTCCCCTTCCAAAATCCCCAGTTGAATGGAACAGTAAAGACCTTGTTGAAAGAAGTTCATCCTAGTATCAAGTGTTTCAATAGCCATATGTCTTATAAAAATTGTGTATGTATATATATATATATGTACGTTGTTTCAATTTACATGGTTTGTACACAACTCATTTTACCTTTTCAGTTACCCTGCAAAAATCCTTGGATTGCTACACATTATTGTGGAACCTTATTCACGTCCCCTGACTGATATGCTGGTGGGTTAGAAGACAAATATTCCTATGTTCATGGATAATCATTCTTAGTCCACTCAACTCTTACTCAACTCTTTAGATTCTAACCTGTTCTTGGTCCAGAATATGTCTGAACTTCCTCTACATTTTTGTAAACTCCCAGTCATGCTCTTCTATGTGCCAATCCCAACACTGGAAGTTTGTTCCATGTTTTGCTTTGGAAACACCTAGTTAATAATTACCTGTGGCGTCAATGAACCCTGACTTGCACAAACGAATATGTCACATCCTCTGACTCAGCCTGTTGCTTTGTTTTGGGAAATGCAGCAGACCTTCTGAGGGATAGGTAGATATTTGTCTTTTTATTCATAATTCACTAAAAAAATCACACAGAATAAAGATAAAAACCTGAAGGAACAAGCTGAAACTACAACAGAAGCAAATATAAAGCAGAACATAAAAACACCCAGTGTTTCTGCACCCCTAGATGAATGAAATATCTCCCACCTTGCAAATGGAAGTAGTAGGGGTTTAGTCCAAAACTCTTTCTCTCCAAACATCCTGTCATTCCATACAACTCATCCTTTTTGTGGTCAGGGAAAAAAGACATGCAGAATTGTATCATTATGTGCAAGTTAGAATCACTCCTTGCACTTAACAGAGTATGAGTAAGTAGAAATTCATTTAAGAGACTCTGTGTAAGAGACTAACTGTTAGGTAAGTCACCATAAGCGTTTTATTGTTCTAGAAAGACATTGGACTCCAGTGTAGTATTTCAATCAAGCCTGTGGGGTTTTTCCTGAAAACTAGTTCTCCTGTGTCAGGATGGGAGTTACTCCCCCAGAGGTCAATGGAATTTATTCCCATATTTAAGAATATTTAAGACAAAGGGTCTCTCCTCCTGCTCTCTGGTACAAGGTTTATCAAGAGCATAATAGCCTTATTTTTCTGCTAAAATATTCAATTGACTTCCAAGGGGGTTACTCCCATCCTGGGACAGAAAAACATCATCCCCAACAGTTTCTGTGTTAAGCAGGGAAGGCACTGTATTTGCTCCAGGAATATCTTGGTTTAAAAGTCACTGGCACCGCTGCTATCAGTCATCATTCCCCACTTCCCAGGGAAGAAGAGCTCTTTCTTTCCAGGGGTCAGCAGCTCTTTTGTTCCCTTCTGCGCAGCAGCATGGTTTGGGCAAATCCACTGTCAAGCTGGGTGCACACCTGGTCTCCCCCATGCTGGGGACCCCCCACTCCCCAGACCACCCAGCCGTCCGCCCAGGAGGCACCTCTCTAAAGAGTAGCAAGCCTTGCTGACTCCATAGTCACACATTTAAAGGTCATTGTTCTGCTGACTTCCTTTCACTAGCAGGTAGAGACTGCCATCCTAGGGGGGGGCTTTGGGCTTTGCATCCTGATTGACCAGCAGTACCTGTCCCTCTCCCTGATTTACTTGCTGAAGCAAATGGAAGGGACTTCAGACACAAGTGCTGAGTGTCTCCTGTTGGCTTCCTGAGCAGATCTACTCCCATCACTCTCAGGTTTTGGTCTGTCAATGGAAACACCTAAATTTCCCTAAGCTGAAGAAGTATGGGGCACCTAGGTACCTCACCATGCCTTGCAGTCCACTCGGAGAGACAGGCACTCGAACACTGACATTGCCAGAAGGCTTTTACAGGCTCTTCCATTTAATGTCCAACTGAAATCAGTCCAAGTTTTCCAAGACAGGGACACAGATTATTCAGGAACAAAGACACCTACCACTAGTGGGTTAACTGCTTCTGAAAGAAACAGCCGTGTACAGACATGTGTATATACATGCACACAATCTTTACCCACTAGTAGACTATAAATAAAAGTACACTTTCGAGGCTTTGAAATATCTAAGGGCAGGGATGAAGCAGAGCGGGATTATCTCTGGACCCAAATTATGTTGAATAGTGTCATGAGCAATCGAACCTATTTTGCAGCTCTAGGAGACCAGTGGATGCAGAGATAAGCAACAAAAGCAGCCAGCAACAGCAAAATATTCTAACTAAACCATGGCCTTATATGAAGCAAGGACCTGACTGCTCTCTCTTGATTTCTTTTGCACTTTCCCAACTAAAGCCTCACCTCAGATTCAGTTTTGCCCTTTCTCCCTGAGCTTCTCCCCCAAAATGTCCAATTGAAGATGCCAGGTATGCTTCCTGCCATCAACTCCATTAATTTATCTCCATGGCAAACATAGAGTATTACCCGGGGTCAGACAATGTCATGGCCTTTACATGGTGTCTTTTTCCTTCTTTCATGTTTTAAGAGACCCAATCATCAAATTACCTTTTTCCCTCTGAATTTCAGTTTGAGATAACATGAGAGTCCCAAAATACTCTTGCCTTTCTCCTTTTCTTTCTTTTCCATCCCATTAATGGTCAGGCTACTGTCATTGTCTTTCAAATCCTGGGAGGAAAAAAAAAGTAAGTCAGACTTTTCCATGTAACTACTTGTCTCTCATATGCAAAAAGACCTTTGTTCAGTGCATTAACATATATAAAGCTGAACGGGAAAGCAAACAACAGAATATTAATCAGAACATATCTTTTCATAGTACTTTCATATGTCTGCATTAAATATCCAAAGATTTATGGATACCTGGAAAAAGCAGAAAACCTTAAAAAAAAAAATGAAATCCTGAAGTATGTCTGATGTGTTTAGGTAGTTACTTCTGAAAATTAAGCCTCAGTCTTCTCCAGTCTTCTCCAAGTTCACATAACTAAAGCTGCTTTGTATTTCAGTCCTCCAAAGAACTAAATAATTCTCTGGCTACTGTCCTGCAAAGTCATTTCCTCTCTTTGTTTTCCATACTTGAATTTTCATATCTTTTCCAACCTTTTGTGCATAGAATGAGTCAAGTTTGGCAATTTTGCCCAGAATGGCCCTTTTTTTTCCATAGATACAGTCTTTATTATCCTCCCTGACTCCATCTAACACAGATTTCTGTCAGTGCTCTCATAAATTTTTCTTTTATGCAATTTTAAAACTGGTGTCTAAAAAGAATTAAATGAGACAATTTGTACTAAATTAGCAGGTACTGCTGAAGAATAGCGGTATCTGTTTCAAATTCTGAATGTAGCTAACACACACATGAAAAACACAGGAAAAAACACTTGTTTATCAACTTTAGTTATCCTGCAGAGAAGTGAAATTCAGCATGTTTCATATAATTAGTGCTAAAAATTATGCCAGCACTTTTCTAAGAGTTCTTGTTTCTGTCCAAATACCATGTGCCATAGGAAGTTCTGCACATATGGTGCATCTCTGCACAGTCTGTCAGCAGAGAGTGCTACAGCTAATTTTTAAGCTAATTTTCCTAGAGGACCCTTCTGTTCCTACCCTTGTTATCATTTGTTTATCGAAGTGATAAAGGGAGAGGAAATAATCCAGTAGCAGGTCCTAGACATTATGTTTGGAAAGAACTATTCTTAGATTAGCTCTGCAAGAAAAATGACTGGAAATAGTGATATGTTGATTGCCTCTCCAGTAGCCCTAAGAAGAGCTAAAGGAGGAGCAATTCAAAATATAGAGAGCACAGTCAATGTGCAAGCAAAGGCTTCTCTTTTCAGGAAGACACATTTTTAATGTAGACCAAAAGAGACAGGAACAGGGAAAGAAACAATCTGTTCATGTCAAAACAGAGGGACTTTGTGACTGCCCAAATGAAAAGTCAAGGCAAGAGGAGAAAGCCTAGGATACAAATCATTATCTATCACTTCATTGTTTATATAATTCAAAAGGCAAAGAAAGCCGGGTTTGAATTTCTAGGGGACTGGGACAGGAAACCAGTACTTTCCCATTTCCAGGGTGATTTATTCAAGTTACATGCTAGCTGCCCTCTGCAGAGAAGGGAAAGTCCCTGTTTAAAAGAGTTATTTTTCCTCCCGAAGCTTCTCCTGGCCCAGTGCACCAGTGTTCTCCAGTCAGAAGACATTACAACCTCTTCTGTCCCATAGACCGTCTCTGTCTGTAGCTTCCAGTTACAATTACATTGCAAATGGCTTGATGATGGCTGAGGAAGACATCTAGATCCACTGAACCCTATGGGAATTTTGTCACTTGCTTCAACAGGGCCTAGAAATTACCCTGAAAGCTTTTAGTCCCAGATGGCTTTTTAAGAGTCCAGCTGCAGTCCTTGGCCTGTTCCTAAGAGTCAGGCATTTGTCATCTCCAACTACCATCAGATCTGCCGCCTTACAGACATAACGCTGAGCACTTCCTAGAGGGGTCTTTCTACTCAGAACAGAGCTGGCACACACTAGAGAAGTATTAGCACCCATTCTCATGCTGTCTGCTTAATGTAGAAAGACTTGATTACCATGAATCCAGCAAGTTTCACAAGTACTGAAATGCTGACTAAATTTAACTGCTGGGTTTTTTCCAAAA
The DNA here is from genome assembly GCA_026212715.1 of Elanus axillaris. Classification (NCBI taxonomy): domain Eukaryota; kingdom Metazoa; phylum Chordata; class Aves; order Accipitriformes; family Accipitridae; genus Elanus; species Elanus axillaris. The sequence goes on from JANZLQ010000061.1 coordinate 1,701,542, forward strand.
TTTACCTTCACCAGTGAATCAACAGAAAACTCTTCCACTAGTTAATCCTATGATGGAGAGTCACTGGCCTTTTGTTATGTCTCTGGGCTGAAGTTTACCACTACTACATAGTAAAAGCCTCGTATCACAGAATCACACAATGGCTGAGGCTGGAAGGCTCCTGTTGAGATCACCTAGTCCAAGCCCCCTGCTCAAGAGGCTCAGCTGGAGCAGGTTGCCCAGGACCATGTCCAGTGGGGCTTTGAGCATCTCCTGCAGGAAAAAAGGACTTTGAGCACCTCAGTATAAAACCCACAGTGTATCTAGATACCTACTTTTGAGTTAGCTATCTAGTGCCCCTTTTCTAGCCTGTGGGAGAAATAAGCCCATTCTGGGTAGGATTCATTTCCTCTGAAGAACCTCCTCTGTAGAACTCAAAGGTGTTGACAGTGTGAGATTAGTTTATCCAGGTGAGACATTGATCTTTTGGGGGTCAGACCTTTTTTGAAACATTTTACAAGAACGATAAACACATCCCTATAGATATAGTTGTTCCTTCATAGATGATTTATATGGATAAATGGGACTTTGGGCTAATATTATTGCCCTGAAAGATGCTGTTTCAGTTTTGGGAGCTCTGACGTTCTGCTACTGGAATTAGATTCCCAGAAGTGCTGCCTACTGATAGTGCCAAGAAAATGCTTGGTGCCAATTAGGCCAAATTCAGACCCAATATAAGCATGTGTAATGCCTTTGGAGAGGAACTTTATCTGAATTTGTCCCAGTTGCACTAAAGAAGGCAAAATGATCCCAAATCAAAATACAGTAAATAGTTTCCTGACCCTTCTTCATCTTCTTCTCTGATCATCATTCTTACCCAAAATAAGTATTTTAACCCATGTGCCAATAATGCTGATAACATTAGGGATGCTCTATGCCACATGGCTGGATGTATTTTGGGCCACTGGGGCTTTGACTATCTGGAAAGGAAAAAAATCCTTTAGAAAGGGAACAAACCACTGCATTACTGACACCTAATAGCAGGTACTACCCAAACTAATCATTCCCCAAATTTTCTATTGACTGGAACTTGACGGTTGGCAATCATGGTAAACCAATTGCACTTACCAGTCCCTGACGTGGTCACACAAGTCATTTCTCAAAATGCAGGTAAAGTGATGTCATTCAAAGAGCATCAGTGAGCAGCAGTGGTGCCAGGTCCTCCCTCTCCAGTCAGGCCCCATCTTGCAGCCCCAGCAAGGCGGGGCAGGGCAGGTCGGGCTCAGCCACAGCCCGCTTATCACCATGCACCACCACGGCCCCGAGCGGTGAAGCCAGTGAGGTGGGAGGCTGGGCACAGCGTGGGTGCAACACAGCTCAGGCATGGGCTGAGATGCAGCTGTGGGGACAGAGAGCAAGGGTGCACAGTGGAGGTTCCCTAGGGGGAGGAATATATTGCTAGTTTTAGTATTCCTTTTTTAAATCTTAAATCCTAAAGTTTAACATTATATAGTCTGTCTTGACATAGAAAGTGTACTGCAGATTAGATGGACTTTTTCTGCTGCCTTTGAGTGTAAGTAGGCAGGTTATCATGAATTTTTGAGTAGGTATTCCTTCTTTAAACCTTTGTTTAATACCAGTAATGGGATCAAACCTCATTCTTTAATATTAGTAGTAGTAATGAAAATGAATATAACAAAAAAGAGAAATAAAACCCAAGAAAAGACAAGGGATGCAACAATTGCTCACCACCCACTGACCGATGCCCAGCCAGTCACCGAGCAGTGATGCCCCCCTTGCCAGCCTTTCCCCCAGTTTGTATACTGGGCATGACATCCCATGGTATGGAATACCCCCTTGGCCAGTCTGGGTCAGCTGCCCTGGCTGTGTCCTGTGCCAACTTCTTGTGCCTCTCCAGCCTCCCTGCTGGCTGGGCATGAGAAGCTGAAAAGTCCTTGATGTATTATAAACACTACTTAGCAATAAATAAAACATCAGTGTTAACATTATTCTCATCCTAAATCCAAAACATAACACTATACTAGCTACTAGGGACTAAAATCAACTCTATCCCAGCTGAAACCAGGATGGTATTGATCCCTTATTCTATACCATTTATATCATGTTCATGTCTTATGCTTTCCAATACTGTAATGCCCTTGATATGGCATACAGACACCACAGAAATGATGACATAGCAATTAACATCATACAATTTAATTCATGGCTATTCTCACCCAAAATCAAATTCCCTGGAGGTACACATCAGACCTCCCTATCCTCCTGTGCCACCCACCAAGTGCACCCAGGTCCTTGAGCAAAAGCAGTCCCCGTGGATGGGTTTGCCTTTGCCTGAGGTAGAAATAACTCAGACTGTTTTCCCTAACGTATTTTTTTATGTGCACTACAGGGACTTTATCCCCTTCTACAGTATGTAAAAGTTTTGATTCACCAGGTCCAGCCTGATTGGCAGTTCCTCTGGTGTTGACTAACCAGGTGGGTTTTGCTAAATGTGTATTCCAATGTTTGATGGTCCGATCATTGATTGCTCTCAGTGTAGTCTTTAACAGTCCATTGTATTGTTCAGTTTTCCTGGAGGCTAGTGCAGGATAGGGAATGTGATATACCCATTCAATGCCATGCTTTTTGCCTCAGGTGTCTATGAGGTTGTTTTGGAAATGAGTCCCATCATCTGACTCAGTTCTTGTCACTGCAAAGAGTTATTCCTGATAAACAAGTCAATAGTAATAGCTGTTAGGTTGAGACAGTGTGAATGACAGCAAAATAATAATTGCTTGCACATAAAGCCTTCTTCTCCAAGTACCTTAACTGGGAAAGTAAAATAGAACATAACACAAAACAAAATACAATAAAATAACAGTAGAGATGAGTGCACCTTTATAGAAAGCAGAGGAGGGTCTTGAGCTCAGAAGGATTGAAGACAGGAAGAACAACGATTGCCTAAAATGCCTGAAGAAAAATGTTAACAGTAAATTTTAGTTGAATTATGATACATTTTGAAACTGCACAAAATTTTGAAAGTTGCTGTAACTACTGGAAGATTTTTACCCAGATTTTGTGAGCTGAAAATCAATTTGAAATCCTGAGTACAATGATAAGGTCTTATCAGTTACAGATTTACTTTGGGAATTACTGATGTTGTGAATTTAGAGGAAATTCACATCATTTCAGCTCTATGTTGGAATTATGGCTGCTTTTGAATAGTGGGAAGTGATACGAGAAATTTAATCTGATTTTCCAAGCATGGTATGTAGATATTCAGATTTAGGGAATTTGAAAATAATTTCTTTACAATATTTCTACTTTCCCATTCAAAATCATTATTTAGTTTTAAAATTTTGTGTCACTAAAATGGCAGGCAATAGAAGTCAAATGGAGATTTTAATCCTACTTTAAAAGACTATCTCTCACTTCTGGGCAACGGTTGCTGTTCTAATTTGATTCAATTTTCAGCTACAGTGAAATTCCTGAAGTACACTCTGCCACTTAAAAAATTACACTGGTACTAGGTGACTCCAAAATATACAGTTTGGCAATGATGTCATGCTAGGTAAATTCTCCTTTAAATGTTCAGAATTCTCTTACATAAAATATTCATGTAGCAATTGCTACTGAAAATCCATGCAGTACTCAAAGGGACTCCAGCAGTATAGTTTGATTGAAATTATCAACCTGATATTAATATCTCTCAGCTCTCTGACTTTGTCATCTCTTCATAGCATACCCTGTCAACCAAGAAACCTCTAGGCCAAGTTCACTTACATGGTGATGGAGAAACTATAGCAAAGTTCAGAATGCATATATTACACCTTTGGAAGGACATCTGCTGTGATGGGTTGACCATGGCTGAATGCCAGGTGCCCACCAAAGCCTTTCTATCACTCCCCCCTCCTTCACCGGACAGGGGAGAGAAAAAATATAACAAAGGGCTTGTGGGTCGAGATAAGGACAGGAGAGAGCATTCACTAATCACCATCATGGGCAAAACAGACTCAGCTTGGGGAAAATTAACTCAATTTATTACAAATCAAAACAGGGTAGGGTAATGAGAAATAAAACCAGATCTCACAACACCTTCCCTCAACCCCTCCCTTCTTCCCAGGCACAACTTCACTGCCAGCTTCTCCACCTACCCCCCCCCCCCAGCGGCACAGGGGGACAGGGAACAGAGGTTGGGGTCAGCTCATCACAGGTTGTCTCTGCTGCTTCATCCTCCTCAGGCTCAGGGCTCATCACACTCTTCCCTGGCTCCAGTGTGGAGTTCCTCCCACAGGAGAGAGTCCTCCATCAACTTCTCAAACATGGGTCCTTCCCAGGGGCTGCAGTCCTTCAGGCACAGACTGCTCCAGCATGGGTCACCCACAGGGTCACGAGTCCTGGCAGAAAATCTGCTCCAGCGTGGGCTCCTCTCTCCACAGGGTCACAGGTCCTTCCAGGAGCCTGCTCCAGTGTGGGCTTCCCACAGGGTCACAGCCTCCTTCGGGGACCCACCTGCTCCAGCATGGCGTCCTTCCCGGGCTGCAGGTGGAGATCTGCTCCACCATGGACCTCCCTGCCTCACCATGGTCTTCCCCACGGGCTGCAGGGGAATCTCTGCTCCAGTGCCTGGAGCACCTCCTCCCCCTCCTTCTGCACTGACCTGGCGGTCTGCAGGGCTGTTTCTCTTACAGGTTTTCACTCCCTGGCTGCCATTTCTCCCCCGTTCCCCAACTTTTTTTTCCCTTCTTAAAATGTTATCACAGAGGCATTACCACTATCCCTGATTGGCTCAGCCTTGGCTGGCGGCGGGTCCATCTTAGAGCCGGCTGGCATTGGCTCTGTCGGACACAGGGGAAGCTTCCAGCAGCTTCTCACAGAAACCACCCCTGTAACCCACCCGCTACCAAAACCTTGCCACAGAAACCCAATACACCTGCACAGGCTGGCATCTAAATATAGCAGCCAGAGTGATTAGGACTACAGAGACAGCTGGGGTGTATCAAGCCACCTTGACATCATCTTCTCCTTATAGGCAAAAGATTGCCAAAGTCATCAGGCCACCAGTCAAGTCAATATAGAAATAGGGTACTTTCCAAGGAACCTGGTGATTTTGAGATGGGTTAAGAAATTTCCCTGGTTTCAACTTTATGAGTGCTTTTCTAGATACAGTCTGTACTCCCTGGAGTTCCTTTTGTGCCCTTATTCATTTTTCTTACAGATTTTGAACTGAAAGTAGGTGATGCTTTATGTAGACACTTTATGTATAATCAAAATGAAAACATTGTACAAAGCATTATGAAAGCTCATGGACTTCAAAACAAAGAAAAGCTTTTCAGAGTATCCCAAAGTAGCCAGGTACCATGGGGCAAGCAAAATGCAAGCAGGCACTTGTTTCCCTTAGGTTCTTCATTATAGATCTGTACATACAGCTCACTAGAAGTATATTTTAGTACAGATTACAGGTCCTGTGGCCACACTTTGCCTCTTTTGGCTCTGCCATTCAGACCCCACTCCTTCCAGTTTGGCTTAGTGCCATATCTGTGCCCTTGTTTCCTACATCTCCTCCTTCATGTCTCAGCATTATTTTAAATTCAGTGTGTTGAAGTGCAGCATCACGAGCCAAAGCCTGATCTCATGAAAGTGGGTGGTCGCTCTGCAACTGCTCTTTAAGGAACCATTTGGTCCTGACTTCATTTCCTATTGTTTCTCCAGTATGAAAAAATAAGATATTTTTATTGTTGTCTCTCTGAGAGTATAACAGGCAATCATTTTGTGCCACAGACATTGTATTTATAGTCATAAACACAAACTCAGACTTCAGCTATGTCCAAGTAACACCGCAATTTTCAATAGTGTTGTCTTGCTGTGCAAAATTTCACCTATCTTTCCGAATTTCTCTGTCCACTGACTTTTCTGTCATAGTCAACAATTCCTCCTTTTACTTTGGCTTCTAGTTTTGATCCCATTTTAAAGACAACAAATCCAAATATGTTGGATAAAAAGTTTTCATGGAAAATGCTTTTTTTAAAGCATATTTTTCCATTTAGTGTGAAATGCTTCTTTTCACAGTTGAAAGGTTATAAAGATATCTGATTCAAATTTTAAAGACAAACCCCTCCATTTAGAATAAGATAAAACAAAGAAGAAAACTGTTTTAGACAGTTTGGAACAAAAAAAAAAACAAACCACATTTTCTTTAGTTATTCAAAATCAAATTTTCATGTTTAGATATTGCCTGTGCTTTAAGCTTCTCTGTCTTCTTTCTTCCTTCATATCCAGATAATGTTCTGTCACTTCTTCTTGCGTAAAATTACTCCTCCCTCCCCTCTACCATGTAAAATCCAGTAAAAACAGAAGCCTCCTATACAAGCCAGGTGTTTCCCTGACTTCTTCTCTTCCTGCCTCACTGCATCACATTTGATTTCTCTCATTTCCCCAGTTCACTTACTTCTTAGCAGTTTTGGGGCAGTTTGACTGATCCTTTGCTAGTGGCATTATAGAAAATGAAATGCAAAACTTTCTAGCAAAGTGATAGCAGCAAAGAAGCATTTACAGTTTATGTGAAATTTTCACTGCAGGCATCTAAACATACACCACAATAATAAAGTATGTGATGAAATTATATATACACACACACTGTTGATAAACCAGGAGAAGACACACTGAACATATCCCACTATGTGGGAGTGAGGTACACTACTGTGATGGGTTGACCCTGGCTGGATGCCAGGTGCCCACCAAAGCCACTCTATCACTCCCCCTCCTCAGCTGGACAG
>JANZLQ010000061.1:1708396-1745444 GCA_026212715.1 Elanus axillaris
GCACTGCTCAGCAGTAGCCAAAACACTGGTGTGTTATCAACACCTTTCCAGCTACCAATGCAGAGCACAGCACTACAAGGGCTGCTATGGGGAGAATTAATTCCATCTCAGCCAGACCCAATACAACTACACAGGAGTCCTCAGAGTCTGATTAATTTTACTGCCAAGCCAACTGAAACGGGCACCTCAGCTTTGTGCTTCTGCATTTTTCTCTTCTGGCTACTCTTTCCCCCTGTTCTGCAGTATATATACATGGAAACTTTAGTGATAACTGCAGTCTGCCATGGCCACAATGTGTATTTTAGCAGACAGATTAAGGGCTGTCTATTTAGGACCTTTCCCAAAGCCCATGGAAGTTAAGTTGGTTTTGTTTATGTCAGATCAAACCTCTCTGGTATGTAAGAGGCACCCGGCACCTAGAATAGCCTTCTCACCTCAGCTTCAGCTGTGTCAAGAGTCCTTCTCTGTAGCTGTAAAATTGGTGCAGGACTGGAATCAGGCTTGAGTCTGAGACTTCTTTCTTTCACACATCAGTAAACATATCATACACTTCCGTCCAGACAGAAAGTATCCAAATGTTGCCTTCACATGCCATTTCCATTGAACAATATCTTGGAGAAAGAGTAGAGTGAAGTAGAATGAAGTTTATTAATACTCTATGCAATATATGTGTCAGAATAATTTGCTTTAGTAGCTAGTCACAGCAACAGGATACTAATTCCACTTTGTCTTCTAAATAGTTCTGTGTTTTCTTCTTTATTAGGGAAATGTAGTTTATTGCCTTCACTGGAGTTCAGATTAGGGCTAAAATTATTACAGTGCAGTAGAATTTACACCTCATACATATTTAAGTATAGATTTATTACTTTTATAATAATAAAATTCTTCACTGTGAGGGTGGTGAGGCACTGGAACAGGTTGCCCAGAGAGGTTGTGGATGCCCCCTCCCTGCAAGTGTTCAAGGCCAGGCTGGATGGGGCTTTGAGCAACCTGGTCTAGTGCCAGGTATCCCTGCCCATGGCAGGGGAGTTGGAACTAGATATCTTTAAAGGTCCCTCCAACCCAAACCAGTCTTTGATTCTGTGATTCACAAACATATATACAAATATTCTTTTAGATAGCTATATATATAACCCTAATATCTAATCTTCTTTGAGCAGAGGTTAGGTTTCTCTGGGTTTGTAAATTAAGAAAAGGTTTAGAAACTGTAATGAAAACAACAGGATTCAATTCCATTCCTGGGTCCAGCAGCTAGACCCTGGTCCAGTAAAGGGTGTCTCAAAGGGCAAGCGAGTCAAGCCATAAATGTCTTCAGAAGATCATTACTGCAAGGATGGCGACACTGGCTTAGCAAGGAGTCAAGTTCTCCTGAAGAAAAGCCACAGAAAACAGAAGACTGATTGACATCTGTAAGGAGAAAGTATCAGAATAGCACGATCAGATCAGTGTTACTACATCATCCAAGCAAGGAGTTTTCAATTGTGGTTACTGGCACTTGTGCAAGAGCATGCAATGATAAAATGCGTCTTTGTTTTAAACATAGGAACCTCAGAACACAAGTTTTTTTCTGATGGGTCAGTGTTACACTGCTACATGGATTAGCTTCTGTTTGAAAAAAAATATAATCATTTGTTTTAATTATACACCACAAAATGCATACATACATAGAAGAATGTGGCTTGTGACTGAGTCTTAGTGGCCTCAAACCTTTCAGTATGTTTTTTCTGACCAGAGTGTAACAAAGAAGAAAAGGAAAAAGAAATAACAATGTCTAACATATAGACAAGTCCTGTTTCTATTCTGAACTAGGTAGAGCCTTTTTGTCCCCAAATACAAGGGGCAAAACTGTATTGCTGTATTTTGGTCCACTCTTTTAATGGGAATAATTTAACACTACACGAGTATAAATATTTTCTGCACACAGAGGAGCTCTGAGGAACATGAAGTCCACATCTGATTCAGTGTGCAGAAAGGAAAAAGGAATTGATAGCCTAGAAAAAGAAACACTTCTGAACACGTTAAGTCTTTAATCTTTGGTTTGCAAGGTGTCTGGCCTCTCTTATGAGCAACACAGGACTTCAGGTGGGAAGGTGGGGAAGGACAGTGGAAGGTACAAGGTCCCCGTGGGGGCAGAGCCCATGTCCCAGCTCACTAATGTCCCAGCCCTGATGTCCCCTTGCACTGCCCCGTTCCCCTTGCACTGGCTTTGGCTCTCGTTTGGCAGCTGGGTGAGCAGAGTCAACCCATTAAATGCCCCATCTTGCTTGAGGGAGGAGGAGGAGGGCGTTGCTGGATCTTTTTTCCCAGTTTGTTGATGCAAACAGAGGGCTGCAGAGCACCTCTCCTGAGCTCGAGGGATGTGACAGGGATGCAGCGACCAAATGAGTGGGGAGGGACGGGACACCAAAAGGAGGGGTAACATCACCTTTCCAGAGACAGGGAGTACAGCTCTGTCCTGCCTCATGAAACTTCACTGAAGGTATTAAAATTATTAATCTTCCATACGAAAAATACAGCATCAGTAGACACAGTGCAATTTGCATCCATTTCTTTTTATTTCTACTCTTCAGAGACAATCTCAGAAAGGCAATCACAAAGGGATCGCTATGCCTATTCATGCTCTTTCCTGAAGCTGGAAACCTGATTTAGGCTGGTTACCTTTAACAGAAACAATTTTCTGTTGTCTTGTTCCCTGAGCTTTTCCTTTCCAAAGGGCTGTGTTATAAGTCAGTTTTGTTGAGTTTTATAAATAAAATGTAATAAGAACAAAGAGACTTTGGAATTCATTTCTACTCAATAGGTGTCATTTTGGTCTCCCTCTAATTGCTTCTGCCAACATATTCAAATATAAAATCCATAGAAATTATATGCAATATGCTAACTACTACATATATTTTTCCACAACCATTAATTTCTGTGTACTAAATTGTATACTTTTGCAGAACCTTCAAGTGTGTACAATTTAGAGATTGCAATATAATATGATATGGCCACATGAAATGGCAGTATTTGGAACACTGACCAGACAAATTTAGTAAATGGTTTAAAATAGGTAGTTCCACAATTAAATATAATACAGAATATCATACATCTAAAACTAGTCCTAGTTGGCTAACAAAAAAATTCTTTATCCTGTTTATATGCACATAAACACATGCATCCCCTACAGTTTCCACAAAATAATACTAAATATAAACGCTCATTGAGCGGCAGTGGGATTTTAAAAAGATTTTAATGACACTGCTGAATCAGAAAATTCTCTTCTTAAGCAAAACCAACATTTGGATAAAAGTGTGTAAAACAAAAATTCTCAGTTAAGATTTTACTTTAATGTTTAAATTCATGATTTTGAGGAACAGAACCCATTTTAATTAAAAATAATATTTTAATAACAAATTGTAAGTCAGTTCTAATAAAAGATCACTGCTGAAATATACAGAGAGAGAAACATCAAGCGAACAGAAAGAACTAAACACAAAGCATATGCTAGCTCCTTTCCAAGCATTCAAGCCTTTCTGTTAGGGAGCTGCACAGCACTTTCAGATCTTATTGGATATTTTATTTTCATTTGGGTGCCATATAGTGTGACTAGGACTTGTTAGCAGTTTCTGTTCACACCAATTATTTTAGTGTACTAATCTGATTTCTCTGCTACATGACAACTACCTCAGTTAAGCTTATGTTACTGAGAGCTGATGCAATCGGAACCATTTCCAACATTACCAAGTATTTGACACTATTAAACTTTCTAAGTGGTCAGGAGTGTCCTGGAGCTGTACATGAGGGAAGAGTCGTCCTCTCTCTTCAGCTGTCTCTGCTGCCAGGTGATCAGATGTTTCTGCAGGCTGGGATTTGCCCCAGGAGCTTCACATGGACCCTGCTCTTCCTTCTCTGCCTGAGACACCTCTCCCATGGGACTGCTCTGCCATGGGGCTCCTGCATTGGTACAACCCATGGCCTCATCCAGTCCCAGAGCTTAAAGATGGGACTCACTGTCCCACAGGCACCACTGAAGGGCCCAAGGGTATTTGCTGGCTGCAGGCAGGGGCAACAATATCCTGAAAGCATCCGTGTCTAACAGCTTCAGTAGCATTTCTTACTTGAGTCCATGGTATTTCAGGGTATACTTCAGTGTATTGCCAACCATCAGTGTACATTACTATTGCACATGCATGTACAGGTACAAAACTTGAATACAACAGTGAACTAGAGTGGAAAGATTCATTGATACCACAGCAAAGAATGTTACAATAGTCTTTTTTGGAAAAATCATTTCTTGAAATTTTAAAAGTGGACATATACCAAGAAATCATAGTTCTGGAATAATACACGGCATTAGAGCTTTAGAGATATTTATTATAGATGTATAAGGTAGGTACATCTACATTTTAATATGTTTATATATTGTGAGCTACTGCATACACATATCATAATGACATGGATATACTCAGTTATATAGGTAGATACATAAAAGGGAAAGAAGCACATTTCTGCAGCTCCACATGTTTTTCAGAATAAGAAAAGATTTTTGTTCAGACTCCAGTATTTCTGCTGGAAATACTTTGCAAGACAGGAATGTTTTCCATTAACATAAATACTGTTAACCCTAACAGAAAACACATTGTTAAGAAAATTACTTGATCATACACCATTCAAAAACACTGTGCCACACATCTTCTTAGGGACCTGTGTATTGTAACCTGCTAAGGTTAAAATACCAGCCTAATTACTTTTTAAAGTTACTTGTTTGTTCTGGAAAACTAATCCACAGATTCATGTTAATTCACAGACAGTAAGTCTGAGATCCACATGACAAGCTTGATCCGGAGTATATTAAACTCAATGGAAGTACATTGACGTCAAAGGATTTCAGATCAGAAACTAAAATAAGGTATTACAGCACAGCATTGAATAACCCTTTTGTTAGTTGTTCATTCATCTTGGTGGATGAGGGGGAGAATTGTCCTTTTCTTCTTCTTACTCTCTTTCTTGATTTCTTGCTTTTTATTCCTTCTTTCTCTCTTTCCTTCCTTCCTGTTTCTCTTTTTCTCTTTCTCTCTCTTTCTCTTTTTCTTCTTATTATTCCTTGTCTGTTTCTTCAAACCAACTGAACAACTACATTGTGAAAATTCAGTGACACCTTAATGCAAATTGTTTCTACCAGAGCTGCAGTCAGTGCATTTGTGATCCCTAAAATGGTATGTGGATCTGAAAAACATGACATTGGCAGCAAAGATATCATATGCCTTCTAAGACATGGCTCACAGGCATTTCAGCATGCGCCATTGCAAGGTGTTGCTGTAGGTGATTTTTCCTGTGGTACCAGCAATTCTACTCTTTGTTGTCACTGTGTGGTATCTCACTGTTTTAAATTGTTGCAGAGTCCTTACTTCAAATTCTACTGTTTCTGTGAAAAAAAAAAAAATATAATCTTTCTTCTGAAATGTGTGGCTTGCTATTCATTTATATGTTGTGCTATTTGCCTTAGCCACAGCTAATAAAGGAGGTGTGAACCACAGCTGCTGTGGACTTGATTCTTAATTAAAAAAAAAAAAGTTTAATTTTTCCAGCTCAGTTCTTTAAATATATCAGAGAACAGTTAAAGACTTTGGGGGAGGGGGATTTGCTGCTTTCGCTTGTTTCATTGCTGATGATAGAGAGACTTTCTTATACATACATATGCATGCACAGTCACTGTGCCTGGGAGAAGCATTTGATTGACCATTGGACTGCTCTATAATGGACACTCATTGCTGCTTTGCCTGGGTATTCTTTTACCAATTCTTTATTTGATGTATACCTTAGCAGAGTTTCTGACACTGAACAAAGCAAATGAAGAGAGTACAACCTAAAGAAATTCTGGTCTGAAACAGATACCAAAAACATTAAGTGGGTGACAAACCCCAGGGACAGTGTTGACTCTTTTACACTACATCATTCAAGATGCTTACAGCTAATGTCATCCAAACATCACAAACAGTCTGTGAGCCCAGCACAGCACAGGAACAAAAAAGAAATGGAGATTTACAGAATCACAGCATGGCTGAGGTTGGAAAAGACCTCTGGAGGTCATCTGGTCCAACCCTCCTGCTCAAGCAGGGCTGCCCAAAGCCAATTAACCAGGACCATGCCTAGACAACTTGTGAATACCTCTGGGGATGGAAACTCCACAACATCTCTGGGCAGCCTGTGCTAGTGCTCAGTCACCCTCACAGTTAAAATGTGTTTCCTGATGTTCAGACAGAGCCTCCTTTGCTTCAGTTTGTGCCCATTGCCTCTCATCCTGTCACTGGGTACCACTGAAAAGAGAAATTAAATCCCTTTCCTAAACAGATCACACAGTTAGAGCAAAGGTTTAGCAAAAAGATGCTTCTGACCAGCTCCAGCTAAGATAAGTTTCTGGGAAAGCAAAGCCCAGTAATCATGTATCTGCTCCATTGTAGCATAAGAAGAATTGAATGTTCTGGTTGCTCATCTGAGAGAAGGCTTTCCTTCCCTGACATCACAGTATAGCCTATTAAGCAACTTCTCAGCAAAAATAATCAGCAGTTCAAGACTTATTGCACCACTGACCTGATCAAGACAGGTGAGAAATATCACCTGTTGGTTTAGTACTCTCTCTTGCACAGGACCTGGATGTACAGGGTCTGGTAGGTATCCCCTATACCTTTCCTGGGCACCTGATGTTCCGCTGTACTTTCTTCTCATTTGGAGCTGTAGTAAGAGTAATATTATTAAAAAAAAAATCAGATCACTGTTAAAGCTGTCAAAATATTCATTAGAAGAACCAGATGTTTTATGACAGCCAAAGATGTCCTAGTATGTTACAGTTGTTTCATCTGGGGAAGCTGGTTTTCCTTCTTTTTGAAACTGTTTCATAGCCTTCCAATAGTTGAGGGATGTTTTTCTTCTTCTGCAAAAACAAATGAATAAATAAATGCATTGTATTTTTCAAGCAATGTTAACAGCTTCTCAGTGAACATTTATAGAGCCAAACAGTAAGTCTGCTCTGTAATTATTTCTATAAGATCTGATACCATAAGAAGCAGCATTGCATGAGACAAAGTTATTTTTGTAACATCACAGAAGAAAGGACAGTGGTATCATTTGTGGAAACACTGCTAGAGCTATAATAATAGTGCTTCTTCTCATGTTCTTATGATAGGAATCAGGGTTTTTTGCAGACTAAGCATATAAGAGCAGACTGGCAAGGGCACACCTTGTCTTCATTGAAATTGATTGGAGTTGTTATCAACATCAATATAAGTGAAAATAGCTCAAATGTGCCCAGCTTGCGAGCATCCCTATGGCATAATCTAAATCCCAATTGACTTCAAGTGTTGTGCTACCATTAAACAAACACCCTCAGATGATTTGAATTTCGCATAGGCTGCAAAGCAGAAGATCTCAGACACTAACGGCTGAACTCTGCAGTAACACATGTCTAAGAGATATGTATGTATTTAAATCAAATCCATAGGCCTCATGAAATCCTCACCAATTCCAAGGAAAACATTTGAGTTTATGCAATCCTGACATTATACTCCATTACGCAATATAAACAGGCGCCGAAGGTATCTCAAATAGTGAAAACGTTAGCTTTGAGATCCAGAGTGGATCTTGCAGAGCTTGTTCAGATGTCTGTATTGTACCCCCAGTGATTTCCAGGTTCAGGAAGGCTTCTCAGCACAGATATGGCACGGTGCAACCGTTACCGGTGCCTTTCTGCAGCATTGCATCCAGCATAACAGGCTTTTCCAGATCCCGGAGCGCAGTGCCAATACATATTCAGGCACCGCACTGTACAATTAAGCAGGTTGAGTGAAGGTGCCCTACTGAATACGCAAGTGGACTGGCACTGCCAAGCATTGCTCCCCGCAACACTCAGGTTTTAGGACTGTGGTATAAGTACAGTCCAGCTGGCTCCCTGCAGAACAGGTTCGACACTGAAAGTTAGAATAACCTTTGGTATTATATTAAAGAAGGTTCCTCTTAGTTAGCAGCAGGTAAGTTGGTTACTTTCAGAACCTTAAGCTCACATCAGCATTAATCTATTTTTTGCTGGTCCAAACAATTTACTGAATGCAGTCAAAGAGGAATAATTTTTTTGTCCTTTTATATTCATTTTACAACTGGTAAAATTACCCTTCTTGGCATTCAAAGAAGTCTCCTTGCTGTGTATTTTTGAGTGCAAGCATAGAGAGGACTAAAAAATATCAGTATTTTAAATAGTACTTGCTCCAGTAGGGTATGCAGATTCAAAAACTTTATTTTAAAAAGCCATGGAATATTATACTTTTGAACATGTGAGTAGATACACTGCCTTTTCTATCCTCTTTCAGAGGTTCAGTTGTCTGACAATCCTGTATGCTTAAATAGTATTGAATACCTAAACAGCTGTGTTTCAAAACTCACCCATTTAGTTTTTTTCAATAACTGCTTCTATGAAGAAACAAATATTCTCCTAATCACCTCTTGTGATGGATTAAGATCCAGCTCAGGTTCTCATGTTATCTGTAACATCTAGAGCATTTAAACTGATGATGGGAAAAATACTTCTATGGAAATACAGTTGTTTGATTTCCACATCGGTATACTACAGAAGGAGGAAAATAGAAAAGACATTGTGGCTACAGAACAGTAAAGTCTAAGACCTCTAAAGGTGTTCCTCTCCTTGGAGCTGTTCTCATATGATTTTGAGACATCTTCTATCAAATACATTGAGCACCTAGAAAGTAGGTACCCCTAATTCAAACCACATGTCTTAATTCCTCTCTGCTCTGGTGATCTCATCTCTCAACCATCATGTGCAATTGTGCATTGTGCAATCCTCCCCTTCATTTTCAGTTCTGGCTTGTTTAATAAAAGAGCTCCTTTGAACTGTGTTTTTCCACAATGCATAGGAATATAAATATTAATTTCTCACATTCTGTATCTATAATTGCATTTAACTTCAGAAGTAATATTTCAAGAGGTGCCTCTAAAGGATAGTTAAAAAATATTATTTATAATAAATTGAATTCCCTGCATATATTGAATATAGTGCCCTGTAATGTTTGTTCATTTATTCTCTATAATAGTGTCTAATTGCATCTATTACTTATGCAAACCTCCCAAGGTCTTGCACATAAATAACTCCCATTTACTTGAAGAGAAGTTACTCACATTCTACAGTAGAAAAAAATTCCTGTTCACATTTCACTGCAGATTTTTCTTCAAAAACTCAAGACTATTTGTTCTTCTTTAACATAAAGCCAAGGAACTCACCTACATACCTGAAGAATGTGCATAGACACAAGTTACAAATGAAAGAACCAGAAGAGCTGAAACATAAGAAGCAATTGTTTCAAGGTAATGCTTCATGCTTTCGCTCATACTTGGGAAGAGCATATAGCTTCGAAGCTGAAAACGTGTGAAAAGACATGATGAAGTCTCTCATCATTACTCTTCAAATCCATTCCTAAAACTGTTGTTTGCCTTGCTTATAAAATGTTAAAATTAATTAGCTGGCTAAGGTGCTGTTTCTACTGTGCATTACGCTAGAAATTACTGTTGTTATTCCATTTTACATTTGGGGCAATCTTCCTTTTTCACTGATATGTGGTCAGTGAGGCATCAGTCATACTAGACCATAAGGCTCCACAACAGTGTAAAGGTGCATGTGTTGGCATGCATGATAGAACAGCAATAAGCCAGAAATAATGTTTATGTACTATTAACAATGTAAAGCCAGGATGTCATGCAGTTTCTCTACTCATTTGGGGAAGCATCTTACACCACAATTACATCTATTGATTAGAGTAACCGAAGATTTTCTATCTATTCTCAACAGAAAATAGAGTTCAGCTGTAACGACTAAAATGAGGATTATGTATACAAATATATTTTTACATAATAAGAGGTATATGTATTATTTGCCTGGTCACTTTGCTGACATCTTCTATCACCTTTCTCTGCCTTTATTCTGTTCTTTAATCAGCTAGCTCCAGAGATAGAAACCATGTCAATGATCAGAAACGACTACATATATTTAAGGTGCTTCTGAAGTCAGTAAGGACTAAGCATGCTCTTATCATTCTTATTATCAACAGGTATTAATTTAATTTGAAACAGTAATAGATTAATATTTCCATCTCCAGGCAGTAAAATGACTATGAGTCTAGAGTAAAAGTAAAAGAGAAATCCTCATTTCATATTTCCTGAACAGTTGGCAATCACAGGTTTTGAATTTTATTGAGTGGGCAATTTCTTCTTAGTTTTAATTCTCTCTTGATTAAACCTTCTTTCTGGTGATTAGATTTGTATGCACTAAGCTGGAAACCAATTTCAAAGACAGATGTCCCTTTTCTTTCACCCACCATGAAACTCTTCCATATGGAGAAGGTCAGTCAGAAACCTAGTCACCTTTTAAAAGTCCCTGGATTTTGCAAAGCAAGGAGGAATTTCACCCATAAATCTTTATACATCTTGTTCCACTGATAAATTAATACCGAGACTGATTTTTTTTAATACAAGGAACAGATAATAGTTATACTGCTGAGTGAGGTGTTTTCAGCATCTTTGGACTGGAATTAAAGTGTTCCCCAAGTGAATGTAAAATTCATAGCAAGTTTAACAAGCTTCTTACATTGTCTCTTTGATTTTCCCTGGCTCAATGTAAAAATCTATTTGAGTGATTTCAGATAGCTCAAAAGAGAGCTCCAGTGTCCTACTTAATATCTGTGCTAACATCATCATCCACCATGTTTAGGAAATGATTCTTTTGCAAGGGAATACTTTCTTTTTATGGATAATAAAATATTTGCTGGCTGGGATAATAAAGCTTTATTAGGAGGAAGAAGATCAAATTAT
Source organism: Elanus axillaris (assembly GCA_026212715.1). Classification (NCBI taxonomy): domain Eukaryota; kingdom Metazoa; phylum Chordata; class Aves; order Accipitriformes; family Accipitridae; genus Elanus; species Elanus axillaris. The sequence goes on from JANZLQ010000061.1 coordinate 1,719,248, forward strand.
TTTTTATCAGAACACTCAGTAATCCTTCCACTTCACTTGATTCTGGTTAGTTTAAACTCAAACTGCAAGATACCTCTTAATTCAATGATGCTGGATCAACCTTATGAGAACTCTTTACAGAAATAGTGTTGACTCCCTAGACAAGACACCAACAGTATCTTAGCCATTTACTCATGCATATCTGGAAAATCAATTATTTGGAAGACTTTTCCTGTCCAAATATCATCACTGTCTACATTGGATTTATGCAGCAACTGATAGTAAGGTGTGAAAGTAATTGGAGGCTGACCAAAGGCTGCCTATACTCTACAAACTTGTGTTAACTGTTTGCTGAGAGCCAGTTATATAGATGTTTTGCTTACATATGTCCTGACAACATCAGAGTATACTCCAAAGATGTATTATTAAATCCATGGTATGACAGCTTTCACCCATTAGGAATCTACACCTCATCTTGATAGGGGCTGAACACTGAGTTAAAAGAAATGACCACCAGCATAAAAAATATGCCTCTTCCTTTGTCTACCTAGGTGCCACAATGCAAATCACTGCTGCACCCATGTGCAGTGCTACCATACTCTAGAAGGTGCCCTTCCGACATCGGGGAGTGACTGAAACTCTGAGCAAAGAAATCCACCAACAGGCCAGTTCCACTGCTTTCATGTCTTGGGTGTCCAGTCCTCAGCAGCAGCAGGGTGCTGCTGCAAGATGGGCTTTCCTTCAAATCTTCTTGACACAGAGAAGCACTTGACCACATCAGTCCCCAGCTAAAATTGTACAAATCAGGCAATGTGGGTTCTTGACAAAAAACAACCCCACACCCACGTAAATTGCTATTAAAATCAGCAGTATGTGGTAAGGACCTGAGCGCAAGGTTTCACCCTTGGAAGCTGTAAGCAAATAATAATTAGATTTCCAGGTCTTACTGACTCTTTACGGGTTTCTCAATTTGAAAGAGTGTAACTAACCAGTAAATGATCTGCTGTGGTCTCGGGAAGCAAACTGAATCAACATGTAGAGGATTTAGACCATTTCCATAAATACATTTAAAAACAAAATTGACGGGAGCTTTCAAACAGGTCTTGAGTGAAAAAAAAATTTGAAGGCCTGCACAATCTCTCCAGCTGATATCTTCTCCATATGTGCCTGAACTGCACACCAGCCAAGAAGCTCTCTGAGACCTCAAGCCACTCTGACGGAATCTTGCAATGAGCTGCTCAAATGGATAGAGAGCACAGCTAAAATTCCTGGCTAGGAAATACATCACTTAAAAACAAACGTGGTCCAGGAAAAAAGTCATGGAAAACATTGAAAACAGTCATATGGCAATGCAAGATGTCAGCAAATGTCTTGGGGGTTTTTAACCAAAAAAGCTGGAAATCAGCATGATTGAGGGTATCATGCTTGCTTTCTTATCAGAAGTATTTTTTTCTGGCCATTTATCTGAAAAAGCACCATATAAAATTAAAAAAATAACCACCAAGACTACTCTCACTGTGCTAAATCATTAAATCAACTGTAAATTAAGCATCGAATGTACTCCCAAGTCAGGATCCCACCAAGTTTGTATGTTTAGCAGTGACAGTCATACTGAACTGGGCGTTTCAGATATGAGGGAACTTTGCTTTACTTAACTGGGTTGTTAATGATCCCCACATCCCATAATAAGAATTTAAAATTACTTACCTACAATTCATGCATTGAAAAGACAAATAGCCTCAGGAGGTTCATCACTTCATACAACTTCAGCTACAGCAAACTCTACATTCCTGCCCTTAAAAAGAGCAACCTCAGAACGGGCCCACAGAAAGCACAAAAGAAGTACATATGTCACAAATAATACATTTCCCTCCCTGTGCCAAGCAATTTTCCCCATTCTTTAAAGCTGCTCTGTTGTCCATAGAGTATTACTCTGGCAAGCCAAAGGACCCTCTGCTGACTTCTGCAGGGCTGTTCCAGTCATCCTGCTGGGAACTGGCTTTTGTGTCCATATGTCGCCAAGGGAGTAAATGCTGGCACCTCCGGCATCAGCTTGCCTTCCTGTGTCCCCCTGAGCCTGGGCCTCCACATGCTGATGTGGACAAGAAACCAGCAGAAAGGACAGCATGAAGGAAATGCTCTCCTCTGCATTTTACCAGGATTTCCCTAATCTGCAAGGGGGACATGGTCCTGCCAAGGGATCACAGCCCCATGGGTTGTGCTTCCAGGATCTGGTCGTTTCTACCTCACTGGGTGCCAGAAGCAGCACATGTCCTCCTCACCCCCCAGAGCCAGCCCCCCATGTCTCTCAGCACCTCCCAAACTGCTCTGCACGCTGTGGGAAGTGCAAGGTGGAGCTGATAAAATAGGACCATTAATTGCTACACACATGATTTATTCAGCTCCTTCCAAACCTGAGCTCCTGAGATCAAAGCAGATCACCATCCTCAGCTGCTCGGGGAGGGAGAAATAGCTGGGTATGCCACAGGGGTTAGCTGGGACGGGCCTGGGCTTGTGTCAGCAGCAGTTGGTAGCTCCCATTCTGCTCCTCCAGCTCTGGAGAAAACCGGTGTAGCTTAGCCCATGTTGAAGTGCAGACTAACATGTCCATACCACGCAGCAGGGTGCGATAGTGCAGAAATCCTGTGCTAGGGCTGATCCAGGACAGGCAGCGCAGCTAAGTCCCTCCATAAGCCTTGCTAGCTTGGGAGCACTTCCAGATAAAAAATACTGTGCAGTTCTTAGGGCTGAACTGGCTTACATGAAGTGCAGTCCCCAGCTCTTCTACTTTATATTGCTGCTTTTCCCTTTTATTCATTTATTTGAACTTAACATTAAATGAGAACAGAAGAGAACATGAAAGTGCAATTCAACCCACCAAACTCCTGCCTAGGAAATATATAAAAGGCATGATGCATTAACATACTGGTCATGCAGCTCCAAAAGCAAGTAATGAACACCACCAAATCTATTTTACCATCTTTTAGGCAACATGAGATTTTCCTTTTTGCTTGCTAATTTATTCTGAGCATTACACTGTTCAGTTGTATTTAAACCAGATGCACATTGCTGGGTTTTTTTCTTCTTTTTTGTATTTGTTGTTCATCTGCTGTGCTTGGCTAACAAGAGCTGCTTTTGTTAAGAATTTTTGCTGCAATACATTCAAAGATCAGATGTCATCTAATTCCTTAACCCCAAATCTCTCAGGTTTATCAGGATCTCTTTTTACCTTACAGATTAAATCTGGAGTGATTTTTCATGAAGACCACAGCTATAAGTAACACTATGCTCCTAAAACAGATCTGTTATGTCTTATATCATTGCTAAAGGCATAGCTTAAAGCTTACTAGAGCAGGGGGCTTAATGCTTTCCCTGACAGTCCCTGCTTGCACCTTCACCCAAAGGAGTGATTTGAAATTACATGATCCTGCTGGGTTCAGCCAACAGCCACAGCTTTCTCTAGGAAAGAAATGATGAGCCAGGTGAGAGGTTTAAGACATGGGGCTATGATGCAGACAGCTATAGACGCGGGGCCAGGAGGCAGAAAACAATTGTCTTCTCTAGCACAGCCTGGGCTTCACTCTTACACAAGATGAACACAGCCTGGGCATGTAGAGATGCAAGCACACTGGGAAGCACCACACTGCCACACGTATAGAAGCCCTGAGCCTGGGGACCTGTGCCTGCACTTTCAGAGGATCAGAAAGACGCACAGAAAAATCCCCACAGGAACTAGCAAAAATCAGCCAAAAATATTTGCCATAGAAAATTTTGGGAAGAAAAATGTTCCAGTTTTTGCTTTGGGGTTTATTTGGATCAGAGTGTTCTTTAATATGGTGAGCTTGGGCCTTCTGAGCAAAAAAAAACTTGCAAGTTTGAAAAGCAATAAAGAAATAAAAACACTTAAGTTTCCAAAGCAAAGCCATTTTTAATCCCCAAAAATGTCTGGCTGAAAACTATTATGCATACCTTTATTCCTCTTTCCCCAAGTGAAAGAAACAGTGGCCACCTGCAGAAGCCCTTCCCTTTGACTTTGGGTTAGCACAGGAAGAAGGGTCTGAATGGGAATGGATATGGGCATAGATAAAAACAACAACATGAAAAAAGAGATGTTTAGTCAGGGGAGGAGGCTGGATAGTATTTTAGAAGTACTGCTGCATACTTCCCTGTTCTCATTCTTCCTTATGCATCCACTGTTACCACTGCCTAAATGAACTGGCCCAGAGCAGCTGTTCCCATACTTTTATTTATTATAAATGATTCTGCCACCTGTACAGAAAACAACACAGACTCCACTGTAAAGGCTACATGAATTTCTGTCTGATGCTTTACCCTCTTTCAAATGTCCCATGGAGAAGTATTAGGTGAGAAAGCCCAAGGCACCAGAGGCTTCAACACAGATGCAGCACCATTGATTTTGTGTCACAGGTACATCAAGCCATTGCCAACAGAAATGAAGACCCGCCAAGCCCTCCTCCCAGAACCACCAATCTTCAGCCACACACCACAGGAGCACCTCAGGCCCTTGCTTACTTCTTCCCTCGCCTGCTTGCCGCTCCAGCACAGGAGTGCCAACAACAAAGCTGTACGAGAGATGACAGCCCACGTAGCATGCTAATTTTGAATGATGGTAGTACGTAGAGGTGACTCCTCAGGTGATGGTGCATTCAAAAATAGCTTTAGAAGGGGTCATAGGCAAGTGGTCACTATCTGTGACATTTCACACAGTGTTAGCTTTTAATGGCCCTGAGTTCTCTTCACCATTTCTACTTGGTTTCTCTTCATGAAGTTCTCAGACAGGTTTTTAATTTACAGCTCCAGATGGAATTTGTTCTTGAAGGTCCTATTTTTCACAGTTAACTAAAAAATCTATTTAAAACTTTGCATAAAATTTATTAAGAAAGTGAATCACATATAGTTTTGGAGTAAGAGAGGGCTTGGTTAATGTTGGATAATTTTAATCTACTGTTCCTGTGTCATGAAATTAAGTTTGTTGTTCTCACAATTGAAAAACACCCTCTGAACAAAAGTAATAAAGTATTTCATATTATGATTCAGACGTAGAATATCTTACAGCAGCTCGGAAATTCAAAGCTAAAGCATATAATATGATATACTCCACTTTTTCACATGCAAGTTCATGCTTATTACTCCCACGCACTCTATACCCTCACACCTGTGCCAAAAAGCAGGCTGTGCCTCTCAGTGGATGCCCATACTACTAGGCACTACAAACATCCATGTGACTACAGCCAGCAACATCGTGGCTGAAGAAGGACAAAAGGAAAGCAGAACCAAGTTTGTAAGAACTGAGCCAAAGAGTATGGCAGCTGTTATTTGGTTATTTGCATTCATTAAGTTGTATAAGCAGCAGATCTTTTTCCAGCTTAACATAATTATGTACTTGCAGAAGTTATTGTTGTTTTTAATTGTCTGAGGATGTCTTTAATACTATTAGCAAGATAGCTCCAGTTTTAAAAAATAAATTAAGATTGTGAAATGTTGCATGACTGTGGGAGTGAATATACTGTTGTTCTTCAACTGGAACCCACAGAAAAGAATTCAACAATGATGAATTTTACTATATTATAATTAAATTCTCAGTGGAAAAATACAAGCATTCCAATGGAGGTGTCTTGATTTGCATCAGATGGTTATGTGACTCTAAAAGCTTATTAGAGTCATAAAATATTCTGATATTTAGGACCTTTACAAATCTTCATGACAGAGCTCAGATTAAGCATTATAATTTTGTGAATTGCTTCTGATCATATTTTAATCATTACAGACATTTCAGAGTACTCCAAAAGAAAAGCATAATCACTTGTTCTCATTTAAAAGTGATTTAGGGTACAAGTTTAATAAAGTTATCACTACTGGAAAGCTATTTCACTATTTTTAACTGAGTATACAGAGTAATGACAGCATTGGTAGTGGAGACATCAAAGTAGGAGCTGTCTGTTCTTAATTTAACAGGTTTTTGTTGTTTGAATTGCAGTGTTTGAATGTCATGACTGAACAGAACAATTTTAACACAAATTCTGGCAAACTTGGCCTGATTCCTCCTATCAGCTCCCAGACATCTATCAGCTCCCAGACTCCACATATAACTCGTATCTACTAGCTTAAGGTGGTGGGAATAGCTGCCTCAGGTCAAGCAGGTCAGTTAGTTTATTTTCTAAAACCTGTTGAATCAGTCCAGCTTCTTCAAAATATCAGCTGAAAGAGGTACTGTCTTTTAAAGCTGCTGTAGTATCACACTGAAAAGGAAGAAGGTCAGTTGTTAATGGCTATTAAAGACTCAGAAAAAGCTTATGGTGACAATTTTGATAGTTATAATGAGTTTGCAGTGTTCAAGACAATCAAGGTCTCTACAATTTGTAATCAGTCTAGATGAACATTTTCCTTGTTGTGCTTTATCACTTGGACAATTTGCTTGTACCTCACCTGTCTATTCCTTCCATGTACTATATAGTTTGCATATAGGGTCATTTTCCTAATCCTGTCTGTATATTCTTACTGTAAACACTCTCCTATGTAAAGACCACCTAAACCTTGCCAACCACACTTTCATGAGCTGTTGCTTAAAGAATAATAATAATAAAAAAACCTTTTCTCTTGTGGAAGTCTGTAAGCAGAGCTGTTACATGTGTTTTCCAGCCTCTGAAAGCCTGAAGACAGCGCACCACTGTACAGGTGTAATTAAGAAGGCATCCTTTCCCTACAATGGAAAACTGACACTCTGCAAAGATTCAAAGCTCATTTGCTTCTTTTTCCAGCTTTTAAAACTGCAAACCTGGGAGACTGAGTTGCCTGAATAGCGGGAAGGAAAACATGATCTTTTCAACCCTCCCAGTCATTGGTCTGAGTCCAGGTATGGCCAGCAGTAATCCAAAGCCCTCTAGTAGCTGTTTAGAAATCTGCGTGCCATGAATTAGTGGCCACATGCCAGGCACTGATTAGGCATCATTCACCGGTGGTTCCTGACAGACAAAGCGATGGCACGTTGATGATGAAACATGAGAAGCTTGTTTAACTGCTCTGTGGATAAACAGAGGTCTTCGCACTCACAGCCTTGAAGTTTGGATCTTCTCACAAGCAGGCATTTTTTCAGATGTGGCAGCTGGTGTCAATATTTGCATTTTTACCATGTCTGCCCAAACATTTTGCTTCTCCCTCTTATCTCACATATGGATCAGGGTGAGTTTAAAGGCACACCCATGATCCACCCACAGCACAGGCTTTCCAGCACTATCCCAGCACTGAGTGTAACTCTACCTCTAACTTGGCTTCTGAATGAGATTAAAATAACCAAACAGGCATGCATTTCAACCTATTTCCAGTCTAAGGACACATGCATGTGCCATTTCACTGTTTTGGTAATGGTAACGTTGACACGGCTAACACCTCCGCATGAGGCGAGGTGACACCTTCATGTCGCGTTTCCTGACAGGAAGATGAGGCATGAAGAAATTAAGGCCTGGACCCACAGAGACTCCAACATGATGGCTGTTCCGTGCCTCCTGCCTGTGACAAGCTAGCCTGAGGCTTTTTCCACACCTCCCGCCCTGGCTGTAGCCACGCTGCTGTCCCCAGCTGCTCTCCTCCTCCCCTTGCCAAAGGCTGACACCCGCTCAGGTCTGACAGAATAACTGCATGTGTAACCTCTCCCTCGTGCAGTTCATGAAGAATAGTAAGGGCTAGCAAAGCCTTGCTGTCTACAGCACTGGAGATCAAGGCAATCAACTCGGAGAGCGGTTATCCTCGCAGAGCGGAGGTGATGGTAATTGCTGATGGAGGGGACAAGGGGCTGCAGGGGGAGGCATGGCTGTTGGGAGGGACACGTCTCGCTCAACACAGCTACCCCCAGCACCAGCTCTGGACTGAGCAAAGCGGAGATCACCTGCAGCAGGAGGGTAAAGCACCCCCAGCCTCCACCCTGCCTGCTTCGCTTGCGCAGAGATCTACCAAGGAACACCTTGGAGGTCTGTTGGTGAAGCCGCCACTGCAACACCTGCAGCAAACCTGCCTCGCCAAGGGCTTTCTTGTCCTCCCCTGCCCTCCTCCTGGGATGTCCTGGCACTTGGAGCTTCGCCCAGGCTCCAGCCCCATGGCCCATGGTCACAGCAGAGAATGTGGAAGGGCACAGCTCATAATCCTGGCTCTCCTAAACCCTGGGCTGATGTCCCTCCTTCTGCTCGTAACAGTAAGAGTCAGTGGAGGAATCTACTGATCTGCTGCTAATCTTCAAAGAGCCTCTTCCAAACCACACAATACTGGCTCTCACTTCTCAAAAATCTTCCAGCCCAGCAAAAGTGAGGCTTCTCCGAGCACGATTTGCAGTCACAAACTGTGCGGTTTCTTGTAGGTGGAGGCATAGTCAAACACTTGGCTCGGCACACTGCATTTCTGGTCTTCCCAAGCACTCGCAGTAAGTACCTCGGGAAATGGAGAGCACCCAGCACTAATGATGTAACTGCGCTGGCCGAGACAGGGACACACACCCACACACACAAAATCTTTTATAGGGTGCGTGGATTCTCTCTTGTAGCTTCTTACGCTTTTATGTCAAACATGGTAGCTATGATCTCTCTCCCTGCTTGCAGTGGCAAAACATCAGTAGTCACACACATAGATTCTTGGAAAGAAAGCGAATTTATCTCTTGTTGCCAGTCTCATTAGAAACAAATAATAAGTATTCCAAGACTTTTTCAGTTCCTGCGGTCTGTCTCCAAGAACCTTTCTTTGTTACAGCTCAAGCAAACTGCCCTGTTCAAAGGCCACAGAAGGAAGTCTGTGAAAGAACTGGAATTCAAATCCAGGTCTCTTAAATCCCAAACTGACTATAATTTTATAATTAATTTATTCTATGTAGCAAAAATGTTATGCATCTTATTTTATTATTTGGAAGTAGGGCCTTCTGGTTTTTATATTTCATCATAGGCATCAGTTCCATAAATACTTTCTGCATGTGACTAATCCTACGCAGTGTCTGAAGTCAGACTACTAAAACACATGTCTGCAAGATCAGGGCCTAGATTTGTTTTCAGTCATTCTTGTAAGAAATTATTTAGCTTCTGAACAGCTAAGCCACATCTCAGAAGGTTTTTAGGAGGAAACCTAGAGGTATGCCAGAGTCAGGGCACATACCTGCCATCTCTTCTTTTCAGTCTCCCAACATGCTCTGTTAAAGCAATGGTATATTAGCCATACAGAAAACAAGTAAAAATCATCAGAAACATGAATGTGTGGATCAATGGTGTGGCAAAGGGCTAATTAAAAAATGTAAAATCCTCTTTACATCTGCTACTAAAGTAAATTACTCTTTTCAGCTGCTATCATTTGTTACACTTGCTGGACTAGGTTTGGAAGGAGGACTGTCACACGTGGAAAAATTACCTGCAAACCAGTCAACACAGTAGCACGCAAAGGCAGCAAGCCTCCATTACGGTGCAAAATTTCATCATAAATAACAAAGAGTGAATAACTCAGCTACAAAACTGGATCAAAACCATGCAATTTCTGAGATTTAACATCCAGCCATCCGCAGTCCTGTACTGCCATCTGCAGCGTCCTGATAAAAATTGGATTTCTAAACCAGCAGGCTTACATCCACCTTAGCAATAGCGTGGTCCCTGTAAACATTAGGAGTGTTCAGTGGCAGGCAGATTTTTTTTCCACAAATATTATCATATTATAATCAAAATATTCTTCTTTTTCAAGATGATGTTTGTTCTTTTTCCAGCTTATTTTTTTATTTCCTGTTTTATCTCACTTCTCTGCACATCAGACTCAAAGTGCAACATACTTAATAACCCAGAAAGTTTGTAACATGGTGATAAGTAAGAGCGGTTTAGAAGTCACACAGGATGTCTTACCTACATATGGAAATTGATTTTAATTTGTGTAATTATAGTTGCAGCATTAAAATTGAGTTTTAATAGAATTTATCCCCTACCATCTATCACCAGAGAAATATAAACAACATTTCTTGTATGCAAAAGTTGCCTGGACTCCAAAAAACATGCTCTAATATGTTCTCTGCTCCAGGTTCTGGAAGTAGATCAGCTAAAATGGCACTGGGCCATTGCCCATCAGGGTACTGGCATGTGGCTGAATGTAGCAAGGTACAGTAGCTTAGCAAGCTACAATGCACCAGTGGCAAGCAACTACAGCTGACCATGATCCCCCATGAAATTTCCCCCAGTCTGAGGGGTAAACCAACAATTCCTTAGGGGCTGTTGAAACAAATGAGTTTAACTAACTCAGGTGTGTTCCAGGAATGCTGCAGGATAATCATAATGATCTTTTCTCCAAAAATATAAAAAGGTCCTGGATTAAGAAGAGAAAATAGGCATGAAAAAAGTGGCTTGGAAAGAACTGACTGTTTTATAGTAATAAGATAAATCAAGACTATCCACTGGCTGTCAGATAGAAAATAAGGCACCTCAGAACATCAAGTCTGCCTTGAAGGGAGCAGCTCAGCTGCACCATTTACCATAACCTCTCTAACACCTGGTATAACTGAAGTGTAAGTCAGACCTGCTAGAACCTGAGTGACTGACGGGTGCCTTGACATTGGTTTTGCATGTCTTGTCCCTCTGTTGCTAGGAGGTGACACATCAGTCACTGGGTCTTGATCATGGTGTACATGCATGCTGCAAAACAGGCTGCGGCTCTTTTGAGGAAGAGGGAAGGCACTGAGTGCAGGATGCCCCAGCAGCACTGGGAACACCAAGCTGGTAGGGGATGGAGCTGTCTGAGCAGACCTTCCTTTCCCAAATTAGAGATTAAGTATCCTGCTGGGAGCTCAGTGGGAGCCAGGGGGATACTGGCTGTTAGAGAGGTAAGATGCCACCTATTTTCAGCAGTATCTCACCTCTGTGTAAGGCAGCAGCTCTTGCTGTGCTCAGAAGTCAGCAGAATAAGGAGCCATGAGCTGCTGCAGCACCGAGCTCCTGGCCGTGCCTCTGCCCTGCTGCTTGGTATTTAAAATCCACCCACGTACTGCCTTGGGAATTCACGCTTCTGGTACTAACCCCTGCTCTACAGCAAATTTTCAAAGTAAATTGTTTCAATATTGATAGTATAATATAAGGATTTGGTAGGCTTTGATCCGAAAGAATGAGCCTGAAAAGATTCATAATCTCAAGAAATTTATTCAGGGTGATTGTCATGTTCTGAAAGATTTAGCACTGTCTCACTAGCAGCCCATGGGCCAGATCCTGCCTTCTGGGCACTTGTAGCTACAGCCCTCGTGATGCAGAGGGGGAATAGCTACTTGGCCAGCCTTATTTTAAGAGCCAAATGCTTCTTCCAGTGCCCGGTCAAATCATAGTGCTTAGTACTAGACCCAGGAGTCTCTTAGGAGGCAGGGGTTGAGCCTGCTTACGCTGGCATGTGGCCAGAAAAACCATCACATCAAGGAAATCGGCAAGAAGGATTCCAAAACAGGGATCCAGCCCCATAGCTGATGAGGCTGGGCACCCTGAACTGGCCACTTGCAGTTCCCCACATAGCAATCACACAAAAAAATACACATTTAATTGCTAGAGGAAAGGTCTTAGGGAATGCATGTGGAAATTTGAACTGTACCACAGGGATCAAACAGGAAAATATGGAGAGAAAGTGACCCATGACTTGTCTGATACATAACACTCTTACTGCACAAACTGCTTCAAGGAAATGGTTCATAATAGTACAACTAATCCCTACTGCCAGCATGCATCCTTGCAAGTGTTAGCATAGCAGAACAGTAGCCAAAATCTAAAGATCAAGGACACATCAATATTAAAAACTATTTTTAAGAGAGCTAAATTATATTCCCTGACATCATTTTTTATCTTCAATGTATTGCCCTATGTGAAGGAGTCACTGTAAAGAGAAAGAAGATATAGGAAAAAATGCAGGACAAATTGTAGAGGTAAATGAAGAGATTATGTTACCAGAGGTATTAAAGCTAAAAACCATACCTCATGAATCAGTGTGCAGGACTGTGGTTGAATTTTCATGTAGCCAGACTGACATCTTGTGGCTTGTGCAGAACATTTAAATGTGCACCTCAGAGGAATTAGCTTGTAAATTGTTACAGCGAGATAAAATATACCTTTTTTTCAGCAGAACAGCATGTGGCTCCTGCAGCATATTAGTTGTTGCAATCATGAAGTTTATATATAAATTCTTATTTCAGTTTCTGCTTTTGTATGTCCTTTTTAGCCCCATCTCCGTCTTAGCCTAATGGTAGAGCTGCATTTAAAGGTAGTCACTCAAAAAAGTTTTTAACAGTAAAAACTGTAAAATTGGCCCAGCATTCAGGAAATTTTACAGATTACTAATAATTGTATGTCCTTGTTACCTTTATTCATTTTTAATGTCAGGGCAAAAGTTTATGAAACACAAAAATGGCCCTTTTTGATCAGCTTACAGATGCCCTTACATCAGTATTTAGTGACCAGCAGCAACTGCTTATGGAAGAATATGAATATAGCTTGGCCAGAATAAAATTAGAAGATCTGACTAATCTTCACTTCTCCAGTCTTAATGAGACACCATCCTCACAACAGTTTTAATCCACCCTGACTGCCAAGAACATAGGCTCTTTTCTCTCTTCAGTCTGTAAGGCAGAGTGGGGAGATCAAGGATGATGTCAGAGCAAGGCAAGGAAGGATTGCTGGGGATCTGTACGAGAAAGGCTAGACAAAAGAATATGCAGGAACAGTCAAAGGACACATCCACACTGTGCCAGGGTAGCTGGCACAGATCTTCTAGTCAAGATGTCACGCGCAGCCAAGTCAGCAGCGCGTGAAGCCTCCTAACCCTGCTGACTTCAGGGCTGGGCAGCCTAGGCACAGTGCCGAGCTCACCCAGCTACTCGGCTCTGGGCTTGAAGCTATGTCCTCTCCAGCCAGTCGCCCAATACCAGAGGGGCTGAGGAGAGCTCTGCGATCTTTGTACCATGCTCCACTTCATGGTGTAGGCTTACTCCAAGCCATCATTGCAAGTCAAGCCCAGTAGATGTCTTCAAGAGAAAAGGGCAAGGAAGAGTTAGGAGATGGGATTAAATAAAACAGGGTGAAAATGGAAAGCAAGGAAGATAAAACCTGCCAGAAGAAAAGCCAGCCATCCTCTCCTTCCTGCTTTTCATGGCTCCATGGAGGAAAAAAGAAGCTCTCAGGGCCACCCTGCAAAGCTCTGCACTGACACCTGACACAACGCTTAATGTCCCTTGTATCCGTAGCGTGAATTCTTACAGAAATGAAAAAAAACCTGGGTCTCCCTGTTATGACTAGTTCACAGTTGCTAATACCATATAGACCATGTACTTTAGGAAAGGATCCTCCAGAGAACAGCAAGAGCATACCTAAAGCTGTGGAGTATCCAGAGTCATCGTCTCCCTCTCTCTCCATGGACAATGCAGAAGGAGCTGAGAAAGATCTGTCTCCTAACCCAGGACACTTGGGTGACTGCCCTGAAATAAGGGGCAAATGTTCCAACAGCACTTGCAAGACCTTGTAAGCCTGACCCCTGGGCACGTGCGCCCACTGTACGCGCTCAGGCATCCCCCACACCGAGGGGCTGGAAGCTAGATGTGGGTGTAGTCCCTGACAGCAAGGGGCACAAGCAGAATGCTCTGCCAATAAAAGCTGGATTTTTGTCTTCTTTATTTTTAATGTGAGAGAATAGAAAGGGAGGAATTAATGTCACTGTGCTGAGAGAGGTATTTCTGAGGGCAGAATGGAGCCACATGCCCAAGTAGATCAAATTGCTTTGGCTGAAGTTACAGAAAAGCAGCAGCCCGAGCTGGCCTTGAGCAATAAACTTAGCCAAGCCTTTCCCACACAGCTCCACTCATGTACCTCAAACACAGCCTGGATGCAATGTCCTTGCTGTCCCAGCTGGGATCTGCTTTCCATCAACAGCTGACATTCACACCAAATTGTAGAGTTTAATATTTATCCCTAAACACATAAAGCCTGCTAATAAAAATGGACTGGGAACTATTTGATTACAGTTACTAAGGCACCAATAGGCAAGAGTGGGATTTCACGTCTCCAAGCCTCAGGCTGTTCCCATCCTTCCCGACATGCTGCTCCCAAGCCATTTCTCAGCTTCTTTGCACTTTAAACAAATTCTGCCTCTAAAATGTCCAAAGTCCTCTCACAGGAAGGGCAATGGGTGGGAAAGATGCTCCCTCAGCATATTCTCTTCTTTTCCCCACTAGGTGATTCCACTTTCTGGCCCCCAAAGGAGGAAAATATTTAAAAGCAGGCTATTTAAAAGCAGAGGTGGGGGCCTGTGGGGGCGAGGGGGTACTGTGTCTGCATGAGCTCTCCCAGCTCTGCCCCTCCATTTCCACCATACCTGAGACCATGCCTGACAGGCACTTGTTTTCCCACTGCCTTTAAAACCACATATAATAGAGGGAAGAAGACTAGCTCGTTCCATTTCTTACTTCCCATTTCTCTTGATAATAGGCCCTTAAAATACAAGCATTATCTAAAGACTGAGAGATTCGCCGGTTGCTACTGCTAGGCAGCAGGCAGTGATTGCAACACAGACGCCCATGTAGATGGGAAGTGTTCAGTCTTCCAGTCTGTCAAGTCAACTCATTTCAATTTCAGAAAATAATTATGAACAGTGACAATGTAATTAATAACTAATTTCAGGACCATTTGGTTCCAATAATGGCAGCTGGTACGCAGGTACGTGGTTACAGAAACCCTCCCCGCAGGCCTTCACAGCTCACCGTATCCAGAAGTATCAAATGACTGCAGACTGCCTCAGCTCATCATTAACTATGGTTGCAAGAAATTCTTGAGGCATTAACCAAGTTTAGGGACATATGTATTGTATGTATCATGATCCCTAAACTTCTTTAAAACGAGAGGAGCCATCCCAGCCACAGCTGTCAGCACTGGAGCTGCTGAAGCCAAGACCAGGTCATGCCCATGACACTTCATACTAGGGCTTGAAGTTGCATAGGTCAGTTTTAAATGGGGTACATACTCTTGAAGTATTACTGAAGACTCTAGGGACTATGGATGTAAGCACTGCAAGGTTTTCAGGGTGAGGCAATACCTTTTATCAGATCAACTGATAGAACTGGAATAAACAGGCAAGCTATAAAGCACCCTCGCTGAGACTCTTCCGAGCCAAAAGGGGGTTGTGTGCCCCAAAGCTTGTCCAGTTTTTCCCATGTGTATAAGCTAGCCCAAGGAAGGGCCATACTTGTCTCTAGAAACCTTCCCTCACTTAGGGGAGACCATCACAGTAACATGGTTGCTGCTAGTGGCACCAACACAACAACTCAAGATCTTCCCCAGATCTGAAAAAACAGACAAGCTGGCAGATACGCAAGCTCTTTTTCAGAACGATGACTACAAAAAGGGCTTCTGCTTGTCTTCCTCTTGCAATGTTTTCAGTGACTGTTACAGGGAATAGGACCTCTCACCACAGGCACCATCTTGCCTAACTAGGCCAGTTTGTGGTAAAGCTTTGTCTTCTTCAGCTCCCTTGATAAATATTACAGCACCATGTGGTAGAGATCATAATTTTTAACTATCCAAACCCATACTATAATTGTCTGCAAAAAGACAATGCTACTGAGAACTGACCTTCTCAGCAAAGTCAGTGCCTGTACCTTCTCCAGGAGGCAAAACAGTCCAAGGAAGAGGACAAAGCCTGGTAAATCTGAATTTGGCAAATGCTGACTCTCAGGGCTTCATGAAGATGTTTAGATAGGCTTTGCAGGCTCTGAGAAGTAAGCTCGTGGCTGCTGTGTTTAATACTTGTCATATCTAATTATTGTACAGTATTTCACAATTGCCTAAGTGAATTCTGTGTTTCCTTTGAGATACCATGAGCTGTACCGGTCAGCCTAAGGAACAGCATGCTGGATTTTTGATCAAAGAACCATCTGACCAGGTGATGTTATCCTCTTTCTTGTACTATAAATGTGTACTGATTTTGCCTCACATGGACTTGCAGAACTTAATCTCATATTGGCTCTGGACAAGTGAAGAGGCAAAATGAGGATCTTCAGCTTCCTCCAGAATCAAAATACTATGTGTTCTTGGGGAGATCTACCAGCAGTCAGCATCACCCGCCCCTGCAGCTGAAGAAAATCCTTTCAGGTCTGTATCCTTTACAAGCAAAGCTCTGGGGGTCAGACCCAGCCTCCTTTGTGTTTCCCAGGTAAGTGGCATTGGTATTTATTGGACTAGGCTTTCAGCAGCGTACACATGGAGTTAATTACACAGCCCACATTGCCATTAATGACAGCCAAGCACCTAATCCTCCACATGCAGCACGCTGAATACGTTACCCTATGAAACTGCAGCTTCATGGTTATTGTACTTCAGTTTATGTAGTTTCCCTTATGCTGTGCTGAATGGATTTTCATTCTGTGTCCAGGAGCATTCCAGTCCCTCCAGTAGCAAACAATAAATGAATCTTAGGAGGCTCTGGTGTACTTAGGAGGCTCTGGTGAACCTATCAAAAGAGGCAATTTATTTCTGAACTTGGCACTAGGCATGGCATGCCTTGTAAATGTCAATTTGTGTATGTGTGAGCATCTGACACTACTCAGCAGCACACAACTGGGGCCAAGAATTTGACTGATTCTGGCTGATTTGCAAGTCTAAAAATATTCTCTTTTATCAATATCCATTTTTTGTGCTTATTTGCTTGCTAAGAAAATTCTAAGCAGGCAGTGGTTTCATGGATCAATCCACAACAGCTCTGCAGAGACCAAGTACGTGATGACCTGCCATAAACTGTGTGATGACACAGTTAGAATCATTGCATAAGAAGTGGCCCATATATAGGCATACTTTGATTTTCACTGTTTGTTCTAATGCTGCAGGAATCAGAGACATTTTAATCTATTTTATTGTTTTGTATTCATTTACATCCAGTGCCCAAAGGCCTCTGGCAAGCAGAGAGAGGGCTATATAAGTCAAATACATTGTTATTACTGCTGTAGTTCCTATCATGGGCCCAGTTCTCTTCCCATTGACGTCAATGGCAAATCTTCCAATAATTTCAGTGAGAGCTAGATTAAGCCAAAAATCTATGATCACACCCTGCTATGTTTTATACCAACAGTCCTGTGGGCTCCAGCTGAAAATTTTAGCCTTCATTACAGTATGGGAAATACAGAGCGCTCTAAAAGACGTTTTGATGATAAATGAGTGCATTTACATGGCAAGCTGCTTCATTTGTCACTGGAACATGACAAAGGTGGGTGCCAAAATAAAATCTTCACAAATACCAAGAAAAAAAATGCAAATTTCTAACTTTTCTTAGAAGTCAGGGGAGTTATGTGGGTTTATTTGACAATTTTGAACATCAAGAATTAGCCTGATGAAGCAGTAGAATACCCAAATGACACCATAGCTTTACAGCTTGGGTGTACTATTTTTTCCATTTCATCAGTCCTCTTCATTTGGTGACTCTCAGTACTGCCCTGTCACTTTCAGTTTCACCCACTGAGCCCCTTCATTTCTCTCTTTAATGTTAAATTTAATTTTAATTTTCCCTAGTCTTCTCACATTCTTTCCTTCATTTTCATACGTTCATCTGCTCACTGCTTTCCTTCTGTGTTTGCTGTCTCTCAAAGGCCTCTCTCTCTGTTAGGAAGAAATTTAGCCACTTACAGCCACCCAGCTCTTCACATCTGCAAAGCTTTTTCTCTCTGTTGCCAACTTTCGTCCTTTTTCAACACCAAAGCCACATACTGCTTCCAACTCCTAGTTTCAGGACTGCTCCCCCTCCCCCCATCTTCTTGATTCAGCTTCTGTTCCTCTTTTAGCACTTTGATGTGTCCCCCCCTAAAGTCATTGTTTTTCACAGTAGTCACTTTTTCCAACATGAAAGCTCAATGTGCCTTGTCTGATGAACTCTGCAGCCCATAGATCTGCACTGACACCATTATCATCTCTTGAAATCCAAAAAAATAGGTCAAACCAAGATGGGTGGAAACCCAGCTAAAAGCTCAAAATGGGATGGTTAATTAATGGCTCAAAATCAAACCAACAGCCAGTCACAAATGGCATTCCTCGGGGGTTGATGTCAGGTCCAATACTATTCAACATATTTTTCAATGGTCTAGGTAATGGGACTGAATGCCCACACCAAGTTTGCGGATGACACCAAACTGGGAAAAGAGATATGCTGGAAGAGATGAGCCACCACACTGAGAGACCTCAACAGGCTGGAAGACTGAGCCAACAAGATTGCTGCTTAATATGAGGTTAAAACAGTAAATGTTTGAGGTTTAATGAAGACAAACGTAGAGTCCTACAGCTGGGATGAAACAATCCCAAGCAGCAGTACAGGCTGGGGACTGGCTGGCTGGGGAGCAGCTCTGCTGAAAAGGCCCTGGGGGTCTGGGCAGATGGCAAGCTGAGCATGGGCCAGCAGCCTGCCCTGGCAGCAAAGGCGGCAAACTGTGTCCCAGGCTGCATCAAAAAGTGTACAGCCAGCAAACCAAGAGATGTGATTATTCCTCTCTACTTGGCACTTGGCAGGCCACACTGGGACTATTTCACCCCATTTTGCTTTCTCTCTACTCAAAAGAGACATTGAAAAATCAGAGACAGCCTGGTGGATGATAATCACCAGTGATTAGAGTGCTGGAGAACTTGATGCAGAAGGAAAGGTTGAAGAAATTGAGTTTTTCAGCCACAAGAAGGTCCATGGAGAATCTAATCACAGTCTGCTAATACCCAAAAGGTAGTTTTAGGGAGGTAGATAGAGGTACAGAGAAGTATTGTCTTCACAGGGATGCACAGCAACAGAACAAGAAGCAATGGGCAAATGTCACCAGGAGAAATGCCATCTAGGTAGAAGAATATTATATTCCCTGTAAGAACAATTCAGTATAAGAAATGGTTGCTCAGAGAAGTGGTGGAATCTCCTTCACTGGGAATACTCCAAATTTGGCTTGACGGGGCCCTGGATAACCAAACCTAGGACCCCACTTTCAAGAGAAGGAAAGATGTTGTCAAGTGGTCCCTTCCAATCTCAGCTTTTCTGTGATTCTCTGAAAGCATGGGGGAAGAGGCACGTGTCAAATTATGGATGTCTCCTCTCAAAGAAGCTTAGAAGTATTAAGAATAAGGCATGCAGGTGATGAGATAGAGACATAGGACAGGTTCAGTAGGTGAAAGTAGGTGAAAGCATATGAGGAAGTAACATGAAGGGCAAGGATCTTTGCAGGGTCTCCTCCCTGATGAAAGCAGAACTGATCTCTGAAAGGAACAGATGAAAAATGGGTGAGCTGTTTTTCACCTTAGCACGGTGACCAGGAAATTCAGCCAGGGAGCAAAACACTGTAGATGTTGCACAAGTGATGGTTCATATCTGAAAGAAATTGTCCATGTATAACACAATAAATGAGACTTACAGACTCTCTGGAGAGTGTCAGAGACTAATGTAGGATTAGTCAACATGACAGCACTGGTTGGAAACCAGCTCTGGGAAATGGTAGCTGAACAGTTGAGGGCAGGGATGTGAAGCCTTCAGTCAGTAGCATGTAGCACTGGATGGAAACTGAAGCTATCACACTTTGGAAGCTGTTAAGCTAAGCTGCCGACAGCCTTTCAGCTCTCACTGTGCTGCTGAAAACTTTCTGGAGCCTGTGGCAATGAAGGCCTGAAGCTTTATCTCTGGTGGCCCTGAGACAACCCTACCACCTTACAGCCAACAGAGTCATCTTGTGGATTATACATGGGTGTGGATTAGTACAGGCTATTTGCTGAAATTTCTGGAGCAGCAAAGGGGACTTGTGTGGGAGGGGTCCTATCTGGGAAATGTACACAGGTGTTCAAGTTGTGTGAAATGTTATTCTTTAGGTGTTATTTGTTACTCTTTTATTGGTGGAGTTACATCTGATTCATGCTGGTTTTAATTCTCTCTCTTTTTTTCCTTTTTTTTTTTTAAATTCCTGGAAGGTCTGAGATCTGTCCATGCATCAGTGGAAAACTCAGGATGCAAGGCAGGGAAAAGGGAGATTGCACTAATGTTGCATAGTGATGCCTCAGTACACACCACAAGCTCCACACTGCTCTTTGCTCCTCACCACAGTCCTTCAAGGGATAACTTTAACAAGTAAACTAAGCCTATGGAAATGTTAGTTGCATCAAGAGATTTCAGATTGCTGATCAACAAGGACTAGGACTATGTTACATTCTTTGTGTTCAAACACAGGGAGAGCAAAGCGTAGGGGACAGTCAGCAAGGTGTAGGCACATCCCATACCCCATTTTCCTGGCAGATTGCTCTATTTGTGCCATTAAGGAGAACTTATGTCCCATGAGGAGGAGCTGCAGGATCCGCCTTCACATGTGCTAAAAAGCTTCTGCAGATTTTGACAGAACATTTAATGGCACCATCAGTGCAAGTCAGTGTTAAGTCCAGGCAGACTGCTTTTCCTAACTTTCTTGGCTCATTTGAAATAATCATGCAACATCCACCAACACTGAACAACACAAACCGATCACCCCTGAGGTATTTCCAAAAGCCTGAGGTTTCAGGAAACACATCCCTTAAGATCCTATGCAATGTCCCTTGCTTTTAAATGAACCACCAAGCATAATTTACTGCACACATGGTCCTGAAATAATCTGTGGGCTTTGAGAAATGACATCCTGTAGCTTAAGGAAAATTCACAATACCCATGTAGACTAACCTGCTGGCTCTAAGAAAACACTTTCAGTACAAACAACTTCAAAACAAAACACTGTATTAATGAATTTTGCAATCTGTGCATGATCATCGTCATGCTTTTAACAGGTCCTCCTGGAAAATACAACAGAATAAAGATTATTTGGCATTATATAGGCATATAACAAGATTAACAAGCCTAGTCATTGCAATCCATTTAAGACATGTTTACCCCAAATATTGCTTGTGTTTGTTTTCATAACATTTCTGAGAAGCAGGGAAGTGAATCACAGAGTTTAAAAGTGACTTGCTTAAGTGAAGTTACAGCAAAGGAGAGAATTGAACCCTCTTGAGTCCTATGCTATCCATCCTATGGACCACCCTGCCTTAGCCTCTAAATTATACGTGATGGCAACTCTAGCACATAAGAGTTAGTTCCTGCTCTGGAATGCAGATCTGTAAAATTAATAGAATTCTGCTGATATTAAGAGTCATAATAGTTTTTTGCTTTCTGAAGTAGGTATTTATTCTGATTTCTACCCCTTCTAAGTACTGCAAAGCCACATCCATTAAGGAAGAATGAGTAAGACTCTGCTCTGCATCATAGAGTGATATGTTTTACTGTTCTGCATCATGAATTAACAGTTTTCTGCATCATGTATCAATATGTTCCAAATCCAAGGCCATAATCCTGTCTTTCCAGACAGCCTCTGGGAGACAGGGAATGAAAAAGATTAACTAGAAACAGAATCTGAACAACATGTGCTTGCATAAATACAACGCAAGACACGGTTTGGCTGGTGGAAAGTTATGGTGACAATGAAGAAGTCAAGGAGAATGCAGCTTGGATTTCAAGAAGATCAGAAGCCTGCAGAGCTGGCAGGTGGACAAATATGTCCTATAAACTCAACAAAACTCCATAAAAGCTGCTGTTACATAGATATGAAACTATATCACACCATATTTTCTGTGCTGTTGTTCAGAGTGTGACCTCAGTAGTGTAGAAGGCCTTTCAGCATGTATTTTATACTCACGTTTTTTTTCTGGAGAAGGAAAAATAATTCTGATTGCACATGTAAATTTTTAATTTGTCCTTTCAATGCTAGGAGATAAATTCACACTTTCACAGCTGCAGGTTTGAGACCAGAGATTTTTTTCTGCATGGTTGAGCTTTTAGGACAGCAACACATCTGAAAGTCCAGTGCAGATCGATAGCAACAGTGGGCAGAAGTGATGACAACTGCATTTTAATGGGTCATGTACAGTCTTCCTGCTGGCACAACAGCAGGCCCATGAGAAAGTCAGAAAAATAAACCAGAGTGTTAAAAAAATGTATAAAAATGGTAGGACAAAGCACAAGCATTATCCCCCACTCTGTATTGACCCTGAGGCCAGCTCCTCCATTAGGGGCACTTCAGTTTTATGTCAGTGAGGGCAAGGGAAGGGTGGAAGAAATATTTATTTGTATTAACATACAAAGTATGTTGATGACATTTATATCCTTTTTTCTTTATGCTCAATGAATGCACACTCTTCAGCTTATTGCAAGCGGGATATAAACTGCCATCCACATTCAGTTAGGGGCTTAGTCATGGGATCTTATGGCAGATGCTTAGAGCAAGAGACATTTTGAATACTTCATAAACAGTCTTGGAGACATGGAGTTCCCAGCTCCCCTCCCAAGAGTAAAGATCTGCTGTTTCTACAAGCTAATCATATAATGATATTTTTTTAATAAAGATAGCACAGCAATGTGGCACATTATGTGGTGGTTTTCTTCTGTGAGTAACCACAAATTGCTACACACTGCAAGTAACCACAAATTGTAAGTACTGCTGCAAGTACTTATAGTACTAGTAGTTCCTTAGACTAAAGAACCCCAAAATATTGGAACATATAGGCTCAAAAGCCATCTATCTTTTGAGAAGAAGGAAAAGTAATCATCGGACTCAGCCTATAGACACTTAATGTTTTATTGTACTTTAATCAAAGCTCAATTAGTCACAAGATAAATTTAAACAGACTTCAGAAATAAAATGGTTGTCCCAGGCTTGTCTTACGCAACCAAAGAGCAAAATAATGTTTTTTTAAATGGAAAACATTTTTGTTTGAGTTAAAGAACATTTACAAAATTAACTGCCAAATCACACTCTTTGCAAAGGAAAAATATTTTAATTGGCTTTTGCATTTTTCCTGATGAGGCGTATTTGTTATCTTTTCCATCCACGCACCTAAAAACCTAAAACCGTCCTCTGACTGAGAGGAGTTCTTCAGCTACTATGTTAGTGCAGTCATTATTACTCTTAGTGTAATATCTGGACTATTGTGGTAACTCTATAAAATGTTTTCCTGATGGTACACAAATCTTGTCAGCAAATGTACTTCAGTCTGCTCATAGCTGGTGTGTACTAAAGATAAATAACTAGTGAATTATACATGTGACTTCACTTAATATTCTTGGTAAACTGTTTATTATGTCTGTGGCTATACGCTGCTCTCGCTCTGTCTCCCACTCTTTACTTCGCACAACTTAGTGATTAATGGTTAAAAAAGACAAAACCTCTGCCAGTTTGAACAAATAGTTCTGGGGACTTGATACAGCTGGGCACGATTCCAAATTCGAGGAGGCGCCAGTAAACTAATGAAGAATGTTACTGTTCTGCTTTAGCCATGCGAGATCAGGATTTCATCTTTACAAACTATGGAGGGTCAAACACAGTCGATGTTTAGCTTCAGAGTCCTCAGGATATTCCTGGGTGCCGGTGATTCACCAGGTCTGATCCAGTGTCACACCTTGCTCCTAGGAACCACCGTGCTGCTAGGTGGGATACTGAAGTCGCAGGTTTTTGAGTCCTTAGGACCAGTAAAAATTCCTGTCGTACATTTATTTGTGAGATGAGCTCTGTTAAAGTCTGCTGTGCTGGACAAATTCCAGCTCTGAATTATTTATGTCTGCTTAAGTGACCTATAAAAAATTAAGTGTATATGGTTTTATTCTTTGCTTCCAGCACTGGGGCTGGATCCAGGAGCTCCAGACGACTGAGAGGCACAGAGACCTACCAACACAACTGCTAAATACAGTATTTTGTGAATGAAAGCAAGAGATCTCTCCCACAGCCTAGGGATAACCAAGTCTTAGTGGGTTTGCAAAGGTTAGGGATGCCAGTTTCTGCAGCCAACAGTACATCCACAAATAATAGTCAACTGGGCCTCTTCAGTCTGGAAAGGACACATCTGAAAGTGAATATGATAGAGGTCTATGAAACCATGGAGGGGTTGCTTTCTCTTGCAGTATAAGAACTATAAGGCATTAAATGAACCTCATAGGGTCCAAGTTCTGAGCAAACCAATAGATGTGTTTTGTCATGCTGTAGATTTGCTTCCCACAGGATGCAGATGCTGTGGACGCTAAAATTTTACATGAACCAATGGGCAGCTACAGCAAATGCACAGATTAAGGGTTTTCTGAATTAGACAGAAACTTATATGATTCAGAAAGCTGGAGGCTAGGAAAATACTAGGTAGAAGTATGATATGTGTAAGATCTATTCCCATACTCTTCTCCAGCCTCTTCAGGCTTTCTCAGAGGCAGAAAAACTGAGAAAGCTTCATCTTTGGCTTGACAGTATTGCTACTGCCATGACAACCACTTCTGTTCTGGAAAAATAAAACACCCTTCTGTAGCTAGTGGTGCAAACCAGCTCTGTCTGGTTGCACTGTCTGGCACAGGTAAGCACACGGTTCAAATTCCTCACTGCTACCCTACCTTGCTGATCTGAGTTTAATAAAACTCCATGAAATCAGAAGCAGATAGTGAGGAATGGTACTGAAATCTTTCATATGATTATTCACAATGAAAGATCAGACACTGGTAAGAGACAGTTTCACAGGAACAACATGATTTCAACCACCTGCTGGTCCTGGCATGTAATCTATTTTGCTTTCTATTAGATAGGACACTGATAAGTCTCTCCACCCATTTGGTAGCAAACATAATTGGATAGCTAAACAATTACTGGTACATATACCTGCTTCCATTCATTGGCAGCTTGAGGCCTTCAGCAAGATCTGCCACATCACTTTTTACACATCATCAGTAGGTCAGTAAAAGCATGTTTTCCAAGTGCAGTGCTGGGTACCTCTGTTCTGCAAGAGCTGCTAGCTGCAGCTGCCAAGGGAATATTTAGGATGGTAGACTTTGCCTTAAAAATGTGCAGCTTAAATGCAATGGAAAAGGCGCTGTGAAAAGATATTAAAAATGAACATTGGCAATGGTGTATGGAAAGAATAATCAAAGTTTATAGATGTCTTTTATTCAATGTGAAACTGAAACCTCTCCAAATCAAAATCATCATCAGAAGTAATTTTTTAAAGAAAAGATACTGTGGTCAGCATCATTTGCTAGGGCCCCAATTCAGCAAAAAGACTTTTGCCTAAGGTTTGTATGTGCTTACTGACCTGGATCTTCTGTGCAACACTTAGGTTGGGATGAGCAATAAACACTCTCTTCAGCAGGAGATATTGTAATAAACTGCAGACAAAGTCTAGGGGACTATTATCCTTGTAATAGGTTAGGATACCATCTCATGGTTTTTATTCAGTCTACATCAGATGAACACCTCATTTGCAAAACCAAATCCTTTTATTTTGTACATATAAGTCATGCACTGTAAACGAGATGTGGGCCAGAATACTTGCAGAACTGAATCATAATTCAGAGGTGTTGAGGTTGGCCAGAAAATCTTATGACTGGCACTTCCTAAATCAGGTGCTTAATTTTGCAACTTGATGTCTTAGAACTTTTATGAATAACAGAAAATGCTTTAGGGAGCTTATTTAGTTGATTTGGACTTTTTGCCTTTTTCATAAGAAATATGGAATATAAGCTGCTTTCTTGTATCCCTGCACAAATTCCTCCCTGTGGAGCTACTGGTTTCAGATTTGTTTCACTAATCAATTCTGAAACCATCCGTGCCTCTTTGCACTGAATCTTGAATTATGGCACTGGGCGTGGGGAGCTGCAGTACCTTCACAGGGCAAGTACAAGAGCAAAACACTGTTTCAGGCTTCTCTGGTGCATGTTCAGTATGTCTTAAGAGCTGTGTACTCTCACCACATCCCAGCTGTACTTTGTCAGGTGAAGTGGCCCACTCCACCTCAGCGCAGCAAACAGGCAACTCTGTTATCACAGCATTGGAGTCAATGCAGTGCAACTTGCAGGTAGAAACAGAGAGAATGGCAGTATGCAAATTATGAGAGAACAAGCAGTTCTCCAAAGACAGGACAAGGAATAACTGAAAAACACAAATGCCAATACGATCTTTCCCAGAAGACATAACTGGGGGGAAAAAAAGCAAAGGTCTTAGATGAGTTTGAATGCATGGCAGTGAAGCACTTTATGTTGGAAAATCCCAGTCTGTGTAATTCCTGTTGTGACTTTATGATCTGCTCTTCATGGGTTGTCATTCCCTTCCTTTGGTGGGGTGACAAAAGCAAAGGAGGACATGGATTAAACAAAGTAGAAGAGGAGCAGAAGTACTCGGGCGGGGGGG
>JANZLQ010000061.1:1751765-1777670 GCA_026212715.1 Elanus axillaris
TACTGAACTCAAAACACAGCACTGTACCAGCTACTAGGAAGACAATTAACTCTATCCCAGCTGAAACCAGGACATTGCCACACCAGATTGGCAACAGAGCTGGTGCTTTGTTCAACTTTCTTGCAGCTAATCAGAGGTAGAATTGGGTTACTGCAAAAGTATCTCCACAGTAATGTTATGTATTTCAATGCATTTGCTTGTTATTGCTCGCAGACAGTGTTCAAAGTGAACATGTATTATATGGAGAACTGACATTGTAATACATCACTATCAACAAAGGGAATAGAATACATGGATCCTTGTGTAAACTGGTTATAGGAGACAAAAGCTACAAATAAAAGTATAGAGAACAGGCTTTAGACTAAGGATCCTTGGACAGAAAATTAGGTGGATCAGCACTGTTGAGCTAAAATGTTGGATGCTGTTTTAATGAATTGTTTTGAAAAGCCCAACAGAGAATCCTATTTAATTTAGATGAGCTAACTTTTCAGTGTTTAGAATAAAATACTGCTGCAAACATGGGACTTAAAGCAGTGCTTGAAACCAGGCTTTCCTATTCTTCCTGTTAATTCAAAGAGCAATAGTCTCAGGTGTGAAAAAGTAATGGTTTTAACAAGCTATAATCTGGTCTTTTTGTGCAATTAATTACATGGCTTCTAGCACAGCACTACACAGTGCTTTGACAGCACAGCTGGCAGTACTCCCTAAAACTATCTAATTGAAGAAAATCTGATTATTTCCTGTTTGCTAGCAATGGATGACTTTAGCTCAAAGTTGTTCAGCAAATGCTTAGTTTCATGTTGTAGCTATAATGTAAAAGTCAGTATAGATTACTTTTTTAAATGTAACCAATGCTGCATTTGCGATTGGCAATGACTTGCACATTCTGCACCAGAACATTTCATAGTATTCACCTTATGGGCTAAGCTTTTCAGTACATAGTCTTACAGGTTTGGGGTAGGTTTTTTACTTTATTCCTAAGTAGGATGAAAATTCAATTGTTTTACGACTATAAGAAGGTAGGTAAAATTTTCTCCACTGTTAAAATATTCTTTCATATAAGTATATGGGTTTGATATTTTCTTCTGATGTTTGCTTTTGTTATGCGAGAGATATGTAGTGGGAGTGCACAAGAAGCTGAAAACAGGATGCAAACTTAAGTGAATTTACAGAGTAAGCACATCTCCCTAACTATGTGTTGATCTGTGATCTGAAGTGATTTCAGTTCCCTGCTCTGTCACAGATGTCTTCAGCAACCTGAGCTAAGGCCACTCATCTCTTTGGGCCTGACTTTCCCTATTGGTCTCACTGGGCAGTGGTCCTTCTCTGCCTTACCAGCACATGGATAACTCCTACACACCACAGGCTGGGAGAGGACAAGTACTATGTTAATGAAGGCTGTGTGAGTGCTTAAGGAAATGGAAGTACTTTGTATGCTTAGAATTACTGTTCCAAGTTCCCTGGCATAAAAAGAAAGTATACCTTGAATGCTTTACCCTACAGTACCCCTCAGGATACTTATTTCATTGCCCAGAAAAGATCCCCTTTTCAAATGAAATAGTGTCAATACAAAAAGCCAAGTTAATACTTTTCATTTAATTGTAGATATTTACATTTATTATTTAAAATTAAATCACTCATAAAATCATAAAGAAAAGAATTTTAGAAGTGTATTGATGTGTTCTCACTATATCTAGATATGATTCCATTACTGAAATCAGGTTTTAAGGTTACATTAGTTTTGAGTGGACAAACTGTGGAACTTTCAACACTGTTTATTAGACAATTCCTGAAAACGTTCTGCATTTAAACTGTCTTTAGCTGATAGTGTGTGGAAACGGCGGCACCAAAATTGCTGATTATTTATTTGAAATCTTGACTTCAAAGCATCAGTTTCCTTTTTGCTTTTAAAATATCATTGACAAGTTCTTATGTATTAATTAATATCTGCAATGTTTGGGGCTTCTTTAAGCATATATCCTTTTGATTTGTCTTGCTACTAATATTGTAACTAAACAGGAGATACAGTTGTAGAAGATACCCAAGATACTTTGATCTCAACTGTAAAGGACAGCTGAGGCAAGGCAAGATTATTCCTGATCAAATAAGGGATCTTGAAATAGATTTTGTGATGGTGCTACTCAAATGGGAAAGAGCATCAGTTTAAAATGTGTAACAGTGCAAGCTAAAATTATTGTTATGATTCTAAGAATAAGTAGCTTTAAATTTCAGGAAAAAATAGACCAAGAATTGCTTCTTCAGTAACTCCTCTGTCACTTTTGCATGGCTGCAAGACTGCTTTGAAGTTGCAAGAAAGCTGTATTATTTCATTCATGTTCAATAAGAGACAAAACCAAAAGCAAGCAAGGTAAGTAAGTGGAAATATGATTACATGCAGCCTCGGTAAGAGACCGAAGGTCTACTGCCGATGGCCAGCCCAGATTCAGCACTGCAGCGTATATGATGCAAGTCCCTGGTACTACACTGCTACATCTGGCAGTGGCCACCAGCTCAGAGAGTCTGGGATTTCAGTACACGTGATAAAATTTATCTATTGCCCATCTCCTCATTCAGATTTTTTCCAGAATACTTTGACACATCTGTGCTGCTAATTGTGTGACACTCTTTGGTGGCCCATTTTCAAGTCTACAGCATTCAAGTGTCTTAATTCACAACAGAACAAGACAACAAGTCAATATAGGATCACATTGTTAGTGTAATATAACTAGCACTTACTCATATTACAATAAATTTAGGAGACTTTATCCAAGATCATTAAAATAAGGTAGGTAGATAATTCTACCTTTTTAAACGCATTTACGGGGAAAGGCTAGCTTCATTCTGCAGGTAGACATTGGTGTTAGTTAAAAAGTTATGTAAATAATCTTTTAACTAAACTGTTCCTTAATTAACTGCATGCAAATAAGCACCTTGGGCTGAAAGTGTAATGCAGGTGCCAAATTTTTCATAGGCAATCTGCACTCACCATAAAATGGTCAGGTTTTCACTCTTCCTGACCTCCTGCTGCTCCACCTCATTACGGATGCTCAAACACCCCTGAAAATGAGGCTGCATTTGTCTAGGTAGGTGAACAGAAAGGTAGTCACCCAAACCGATACACTTTAGTCCTAATAATCAGGGTCCTTTCTACCTACTAAGCCAATAAAATTGCATTTACCAGCATTTTCTAACTTACTGTTAAGTAATTAGAAGGATGAGTTTTGATTTTAGCTTGGGTTTCATATGTATCAAAATGTCACTAAAACCTTCTGGCAAACTGAAGCCTAGTAAAAAGGCACTGTGCTTTCTTCACACAGGGAAGCATTACGAACTATAAAAATCCACAACAGACTTACTTCGAGAATAATGATAGTAGTGTTGGTAAACTGATACTAAGACGCGAGCGAAAATAATACCAGTGTTTCCAGTGCATAGTCAGAATTAAAATAGTGGAGGCATCTTCCTCCAGAAAGTAACACCTGTAAGTCGTTTTAGATCTTGAAGGGATGACATGAAATTCATCCATTAATGTCTAAAGAAAATGTTAACAGTTTTTTTTAAATGTTCTGGCCAACTTAGTATGTGCTACATACCTGTTTCTTTTCTATGAACCTCATTCTCTGACTGCCGAGATCCACATCCCAACCATTGGAATCAGAAACCTTCAACAACTGTTCAGTTGCAAGCTCTTTTCCACAATTGCACGCTTTATTTTACTTAGGAACATAAAAGGGCTTGGAAAGCATCAGCCCTCTTGTAGAACTGCAGCAATGCTCAGATACAAACATATTCTCCACTACCAGATAGGTTGTTAAAACAACCGGAAAATGGTTGAATTTTCCTCCATCACCATTAAGTGAAAAAACATATCTCCTGTTCTTGAAGACTGCAAGCATAGATTTCCAAACAGCTGACACTGTGAAACAGTAAAAGTTGCTTCATACTGATCTATCCTACTGGATAGATAGAAGAACCATACATAGTAGAAATTAGCCTTTGTACTCTATTTAAGAGAAATATTCTGCACCGTCTTAATTGTCAGAACTTCCAGGGGTGAGAGACAAGCCAACTGCTGGAGAGAAAGGACTTGAAAAAGTGAGCAAAAGCAACAAGGTAAGTCCCCACATCACAAATCTATCCTGCTGAAGAATTTATGGAAGGCTTGAAGTTTTGGGAGAGTCAAGGCACGGTGGAAAAGCCAGTAGTGTTTGTGTTTTAGAGGCAGATCTTATCAGGACATTGGGGAGTTAGTGTTTAAGGAGAAGGGGTGGGACAGTGGTTAAGCCCTATGGAAAGATCTAGGTGAGGTTAAGACCTGGAATAAACTTTGGAAAACTATTATCCAATAACTTGTTAACCCAGGCAATAGTGAGGAAATCCTACAAAACTTGCCTCTCAGGTACTGAGACCGTAGGGGCTATGCCAACACTAGTATTGCATGAAATACATATATGGTACTGACCTGTATTTCCGTACCCCCAGCCAAATCCCTCACACCATTCTTCATACATAAAACCACATGCAATCCTAATAACAATAGGATACATTTATACAATTTAGAAATCTTTGTCCAAAGATACTCAAGAGATCAACTGAAACTTTGAAAAGTATAGCTCGCTCTGTATGCTTAAACGTAAGTAAAACTGGCCTTGCTTGATTAAAAGCAATTAGGTTGTGCAATCATTTGGCTCCATGGCTTTTGAAATACAGGATGCTGGGCTACATCAGGGGCAGGATGATTCTGAGCTCTAACTGATGAATCAAGGAACATCGTTTGCTGTTACAAGAGCACCTTCTACTGCCTGTGTAATGGCATTGTGTTAGGAATGCTACATCTTAAAAGAC
This sequence comes from Elanus axillaris, assembly GCA_026212715.1. Taxonomy (NCBI): domain Eukaryota; kingdom Metazoa; phylum Chordata; class Aves; order Accipitriformes; family Accipitridae; genus Elanus; species Elanus axillaris. The sequence goes on from JANZLQ010000061.1 coordinate 1,756,611, forward strand.
AGGTCCCTCTGAAAATTCAGTCTCATCAGTGCCTTCCTACGAACTTTAAGGGTGATCTCATGTATAATGTGGCAAAGAAAATTATGTAAAAATACAAGACTATTTGTATTTTTAGAAATATAGATTTTTTGAGCTTTAATTCAAAATCCCTCTATTTCCATACTTGTACTCTGATCCATACAGATGCTTTCCCCACTTTGTAATAGATTGTACTTACATTGAATTTCTAGGTCCTGTTTCAGTTCATCAAGTACAGCTGTTTATTAGTATTATTTCCAGTTTTCCTGGAGAGGGTAGCACATAGCTCACAAACCACCTATTAATAAAGCAGTAATTTTACTTAAGTTTCCAATATTTAGGCATATGAATTTTATGGTCTCAAGGAACAACAGTGTTCTGCCAACTCTACACTAAAGGAACTCTAAACGTTGTTTAGCCAAATGTTACTACAGCCATCAGATACATTTCTCTATCACAGGTTTATCTGCCAGGGAATACTGGAGCTTTTCCTTTTTTCTCTTCTTTTTTTTTTGTCCTGTATACTTTTGATAAATCTGCCCAAGTTAATATCGAGTATCCTCACCTAAATATCTCTTTCAGGGGAAAAATACCCATTCATGAGCTGCATGTTAACTACTACATTAAGCAATTCAATTGCAATATGACACCAGAAAGAAGCTGTGACCTTAATAAACCTTGTGGACACTAAAAGGGGTGACTCAGCAATTGAATGCAAAACAATAGCCTACAAAAATCATCCATTAAATCATTCAGTGGTGACAATCTTTTGTGTCTTGCAAAACACATGTATACATCATGTTATTTCCAGCTTTTCCATGAGTTAGTTACCTATTTCTCCACTAATATCAGGAATGATTGCCACAAAAAACGATGCACTGTATGGGCACTTGTGCTAATGGTTAACACTCTCACTGTTCCCTCTATCACCAAACGATTGCCATTAGGTAAAAGAGAGGCTGTATCCTCTTCAAAATCTGTTCAAGTTTTCTACTGTACCTTATAACTCCCTTCAGTTTCATCCTGAGGTATTTCCACCTCTGCTTTTGTCATTTCCTCTGCAAGACCTCTCTCACACACACACAAAGCTATTTTCCCCAATTACACCTGCATTTCCCTTGTAATCTCTTCCACCAGTGTCCCCTCACCCACACAGTGTGACATCTTCCCAGGGGAGGCTGGTTCCCCCCCCCAAGGACTCCAGGGGATGACTTGCTAAGGGGGTGACTGCAGAGCCTGAGTTCCTCTTAGAGGGGGACTGGAGGGAACCGCCAGCCAACGCTTCTGAGCAGCAACTGTAGCAGGAAGAGGACGCTGACATTTAGAAGAGCCCAGCATCCTGATTCAGTAGAAGACTTTATGACCCATAGCTTGAAGACAGACTTCCACTTACAGAAAATAATACATTTAAAGACACTGAATTCCAAATGTTTCTTAAGAAAAGGCCACTCAATTTCAGATCCCCCTCTCTGCCAGTTTATATGTAGATAACTTTTTTGAAGGATAAATCTAAGGAATCTTGAAAATTCTAACCCAGGACTCTGTTCCAAATAGCTCCTATTTCAGACACACTATGCAAAAAACAGCCAACACAAAAAATCAAAGAGCTAAAACCTAATATGCATGGCCACCTGCAAACAAGTGAAGAAAAGATTTTTGTTGTCTTAGAAAACCAGCTTGGGACTGGCACTGCAATACGTCTATCTGATTCTGGCTTTATTCTGTCATCTTTGAAAGTAAGTCTTGCAGGAGCTGTCCCATGAATATACTCCCTAACAACATGCATAAGCGCTTGGAGGCTTTTGTATTGTTCAGTTAGGATGCAACAAGATAGCCTTGTGTATATACTACTGCCCTCCCTTTGAATCACAGTGCCCCAGCCTACCTAAGCACTAAATGAGAAGGCTAATGTAATAATTTTGAGAGATGAATATTCAGCAGAAATCTTAGCACCTCGGTTTTGCATAATATTTTCCTCAATTAAAATTCAGCCCAGTTTAGCTTTTTGCTCTTTTCTAAGAGTGTCTGGATAATATCAAATGCTTGCAGTTAGGCTTATTCTGCTCTCGTGTGAGTTAATTCATTTTGACATCATGCTAGACTTGGCATCATTTGGGGGTACATACCACTGGGGACAGGTGGAATTTCAATAATAACTCTTGTCTCCTTGGTTGTGTTATAAAACTAACCTGTGGAATCCAAGCAGATGAAGCAAAAGTGTGCTGAGGTAAACTGTATTTTATAGAGCTTGAACTTTTTCATTATTGAGTATATGTCTTAAATACTATAGACAATACTAGTTTTACCACTTATGTCGTGAATCATACAGAATAGTGATTTGCTTTTATAACACTTACTTCCTTTGCCAACTCCTAAAATTATGTTGTAAGAGCCTGGATATAACAAGAATTTTATAGAACATTTGTGGAATAAAAAATCTGAGGAATTACTGCAGTTTGTTTATTTCTTTAAAATGAACTGCAGTATAAAGCTAGTTACACTGCACTTAAAATATTTCCCCATATGCTCTTAATAAGTAGTACTGCTGCACTACACTGGTATGAAATGGATGAGGGTGACCATCTGGGGCCATTTCTCACACAAAGGGAAATGGCTGAATAATTTCATTATTTAACATGACTGCCATAATTAGCCAAGATGTAACATAGTCATATAATTACTCCAAATATAGACTTTCTGAGACTTCGAAGAGCTTGGCTGGCTGTTTGTAAAAATAGTTTTATTCCCCCCTCACACAAGCAGTTTAGCAATACAGGCTAGCGGCCGCTCTGCCTGGTCTATTTTTGCCCCCGTGTGTTTGTGCATTGTGTGTTGACAACTGTAGCATGTTTGTACTACAAACCCTGCTTTGAATGGGGGCTCAAATCTGTTCAAGTTTTCTAATGTGAAAGGAATGTTGGCACAGCTAGAGAGAAAAAGTAACCCTTTTAAAAATCTTCCTGCATGAAGAAAGAAACTTTTTCTCCGCAGTAAATGTGATGTGAATAGAACAGAAGGACTAATTGTTTTCCTTTTGTTCTGGCATGTATGTTGTGAATCGGGTGTGACCATATTTAACTGCAGCATCTATTCAAATTGGTAGCAAATAATTAAGCACTGAATAATAGTTTTATTTGGGAAGGAACTTCTGTACAGCTCTTGCTGTAGATTTCAGCCCATACTCCTCGAGTCGAACGCTTTTCCAGAGATTATGCCTTAAAAGACATAATATAGATACATACGCACATTGAGCAGACATCTCAAAGGTAGGCACCCTAAGTAACAGACATGATAACAATCTGTCACTGAAGGTTGCTGCAAGGAGTTATCTTTTTTTTCTCTGTCTTTGGTGGAAACAACAAAAGGAGTCACAGGCTTGAACTGAAATGAAAGCTGTTGAGGATAGGTGTTTTCAAAAGTCCTTTCTAATTTTAAGGAAAATGCAGAAGTGTAGTAGATTTCCTAGAAAACTATTGAGCCTGCATCACAGGTATCTTTAAGGACACACCATGTAGGTATCTGTCAGGGATGACCACAGTGCTGTTGATCCTGCCTTGGACAGGGGTTGAACTGCCGAATTCCCTCAGGTGGATGGAAGTCAGCATAATGGTAGATTGTAAGCATTTTTTCTACTCCCTCACCAGAAAACGGGTCAGAGAAGACCCCTGTACAGGCCCTAACTCTACAGACCTGTCCGAGACTCATCTGTGTCAAGTGCTCCACGTAGCTTTGAATCTGCTCAGCAGTATGTGTAGCCATCCCTCACTACTTCCTCCACCCTCCACAGCTCTGGTGCACCCAAATTTGCAGGTGGGCATCCAGACAGAGCCCAAAGTTGTGCCACAGTGGTGACGGACTTGCTCTCCCACCATCAGGAGGGGAAGGCTGCGGTAGCTATTCTGGTTGGATGCTGCTCAGGCTTTTGGCAGATAATTTTGGGCAAGAGGAGCTGGTCAGAAAATAAAACACATCCCACGTATGTACTGGAAGACAAGGCGTTGTATTAAGAATATCCCTACATATCTGCCCTGTGCTTATGCTCTTGTCCAGGCATCTGCTCTTGTCCACAGCTGGAGACAGGGATTTGATCTAGGGAGTTGACAGTGTCTTCAAGCAAGGCCAGGGGCATCTTACCTGGTAGCTGTGCCATGCTACTGCCATCCAGACTGAGCTGTGGTCTTTTGCGGCAGTGCACACCACAGGCTGCCTCCCCACATGCTGACATGCAGCCAGGGGAGGTTTAGATTGGATATTAGAAAAAATGTCTTTACTGAAAGGGTTGTCAGGCATTGGAACAGGCTGCCCAGGGAAGTGGTAGAGTCACCATCCCTGGAGATATTAAAAAAATGCATAGACGTGGCACTGCAGGACATAGTTTAGTGGGCATTGTGGTGTTGGGTTGATGGTTGGACTTCGTGGTCTTAAAGGTCTTTTCCAGCTGAAACAATTCTATGATTCTACGATTCTATGACTCTACCTGCAGCACCCGCACCCCTATCCCACCACCGCAGTGGAGGAGACAGCATGGCCAGACAGGGCTCCATGGGCAGCAACAGCGCATCAGCGAATGTAGCAGCTCTTCTCTACCCACCCTGCTCGCTGGGAAGGTCCCCCTTGCAGATCCCATCTGAGGGGCACCTGCTGAAAGCGGGAAGGGAAGCAATCCTGCAGCCAGGATGCTGAGCTCCTGCAAACCTCCAGTCCCTCAAAGCCGATGGGCAAGCTCATTGCCATGCTGGCTGTCCACGACAGAGGACATGCAGGGGCAGGCCAGCACTCCTACTGCATGTGGCACCACAGGCTGGCAGCCATGTCACTTGTGCTGGTGGGAATGCAGAGGAGGGGGAGAAGAGAGTTGCCATGACTGCCTGCTCCTCCTCAGCCAACAACTACTGAATACTCAGAAACCCTTCAGCCTGAGTTTACCTCTCACATGGCTGACGATAGGGACAGTATCTGCACTGCGCTCCTGCTGGGCACATCACCGTTCCCTTGGCCATCACCCACCGTGTATGGGGTGAGGAGGAGACCGCCAAGCAGCATCTGTGTAGAGACATATAGGGGGGCTGTATGGGCTCAGTCCCCCAGGAGGGAGCTGGGCACCCACACTGGCTGGCTAACACATGGGCTGTCTGATGTACACAGCGGTCATGCAGAAAGGCTCTCCTGCAGCCCACATCTCCAGGGGGGCTGGGGCCAGACTTGCCCTATAGATCCCTGCTCTGGAGCTATGAGCCAAAAGTCGCAACTCCTCCATCATCCTGAAGCACTCCCCTCCCACTCCACATACAAAAAGCTGCACATCTAGCAGGAGCACAGAGCACAGGACAGTGGTGGATGCGAGTGGCAGGGAGCAGGGGTCCTGGAGGATCTCCCAGAGGGATGCAGTCTACACCCTGACTCACAGTATCCCCACCAAGGCCTGGCATGCAGCTGATGAGGAGCTTCCAGCTTGGTTTCCTCTAAAGCAATGCCTATTCACATATAGTGAAACCACTCCATATGTTGAATCAATGCATGTTAAAACAGAAGCAAGCAGTTCATTTTAAAACTCCTCTACAGCTCCAGAATAAATTGGTAGCATAGATGCAGCAGCCTCAATGCACAAATGTCAGGTGAGATTCTCTTTTACTCCTTTCAATCTTGTTTCCTATCACACTTTTGCTTTTTCTTTCTGTGAATTCCTCACAGCAAAACATGTTAAGCAAGATGATAATAGGGATAATATGAAACTTACCTGTACTGTTTGGAGCACGCTGTCAGAAGCCATTAAACATTACCATTAACAATGAAGAAAAATATCAACATGAAGATTGCCAGACAAAATGCTTTTATTGCAGAGATATCCATTACTTTAATGGAAGGTTTTTGGTGATTTTAGAGCATACTGATGTAGTGCACCTTCTCCTTCTTCCTTTACATATGCATTATGCATTTTAACTACACAAAAATAAAATTTGCTTGTAAAGTGAAGCATTCAAAAGTTAAGGAATATAAAATTTAAATTCACCTAGGCAATTTTAATTCAATCCCCTTGTTAATCTATTAAAAAGACAGTTATTCTGTCCTGCATCTTCTTCCTTCAATGTGTTTTTTAATTAAAATCATCAAGTTGCTTCCATTAATACATAAATATGCATAAATATCCTTTAAGCAAGGATTTGTAGGGACTTTGGAAAATCTCAGTTGGCATTAAGCTACTTCTGTCAGTCCTAAATATATGTATGTCATATATATTTAGTAACCTGAGCTCTTCACTAATATATTCCTTTTCTGCCAGGATGAAAGAAAGAAATCTCTGTTGAGATACTGAAACTGTGTATTTCATTGTCTAAATAGCTCTCCATTTCTAGAAGTGTTTTCAAGCTAGCTGCTGTTAATCAATACCCAAGTATTTAAGGATGTTTGCTTCGGGTATGGGATATTGAGACGGAGCTGGAAATGGGCTGAAAGTGTGATAATTTTTTACTTTTAGTAAATCATTAAAGTTTATTACCTGTATTGCTGACATTTCTAAAAATATCACATATTCCAATGTCAGTGTGATGCTAGAAAAAATATTTGAAAAAAGAATTTTTAGATAAAATTCATGTGAGTGAAATGTCATAAAGTCAAAAGAGATATGGACAAAATAACATTTCAGTTCATGTCATGGATTGGCCAAAACAATGACATTCTATTACTTGCATATTTTCTTATTAAGTTCTTTCATTCTCCCTCAAAATAAAAAATCTGCATCTTAGCTGGTAATCCAAGACGTACATCAAGCTGCTTGGTATATTAAAATGGTGTTGCAGGCTATTTGAGATGGAGAGCACCTATTCCTTCCTTCATTATTCATCCACTCACTCTTCTTCTTTTCCCAGCAGCCAGGTGGGCTGACCCCTGGAAGCTTTCAGCTTCTTGTCCCTTGTTATGGCAATTAACTGCCACCTCCAGCATCCACCACTGTCCCCAGAAAACAAGTCCTTGGCTGAATTCAGATGTTTTTCTGAACATCTTGCTGCTGACTGAAGATTTCCATCTTTACCTTATCAGATCATGTGGCTTCAAAAGATAAAATCTGTGTCAGTTCCTGGCCTATTCTCTTCCTTCTTCCCCTCCATTACAAGATACTACATTTGCATTAAACCAGACTTTTGACTAACTTCTGAGCTTCTCCTTGTTTTACCTTGGTAAGATCCTCTTTAATCTAGGGAAAAGTCAAATTGTTTGTAAATTTGTATTACGAAAATATAGTAGGGAAACTTTCAATATAATGTTAACTTTTAAAAGAGTTTCATGGAATTTTGGATGCAGTTTATGTTGCATGCAAATAGTTCAAAGGGAGGGTTTATAAAGTTATATATAGCGTGTGAAGAAAGATGACTCTTCTCCTTCTCGTTAAAAAGTGCTTTTGCTGTAACAACAGTCCTTATAAAGTAACTGCATTTTGATGCTTTTTCTTCTCTTGGGAAAAACCACTCCTTCGCTTGCTCCCTCCGCATCTGCACAGAGCCAGAAATTACACTGGAAATAAAACATTTAGTAGCTGTTTATTCTGTTCCTGGGTTTTTTTGCCTCTCAGACTGGCAGACCTGGGAATGCTGGGAAGACATTGTGATCAATTGTTTGGNNNNGGGGGGAAGCCTGATATCTTCAACTGGTTATCTTCTTAGTTGGTTAAAATACAGCAATTCCACGCCTTCTCATCCAATTTTCCTTAGCCAGAACACTGCTGGTAGGTGATAGGTAGCAGGGCCTAGGTTGGTAGAAAACTGAAATGAGGAAGTCACAAAGAATGGAAGAGGATGGAGGATGCTGTGCAATTTTAAATTAAATAAGATCTTGTCTCCTAGCAAAACCATTTACAAACACGCCAATAATGACTAAGGATTAAAAACACAATGGGTTTTGGGGGGGTTTGGTGGGGTTTTTTTCCTATTGTAATGGGTGTCCCATCACTTCTGAGTGAAGAGCAGCCAGCTTCAGAAGACCTGCAAGGAGCCCACCACCATCCCAGGCGGAAGAGCGGGTCCACAGTTAAGCAAACCATGCCAAGCCTCGCCTCTGATTGCTACCAGCATGATGCAGAGCCAGGCTGACATTACTAATCTTGCTGATGACTGGGGAAGTCATTTTTTCCTACTCCCCCTGCTATGGCATGCTGGAGATGCTCACAGACAGATAGATGGAGAATAAGCACCCTTGCCCAGGTACAACTTCTTATTGCAGCATTAGTAGCAGGATAAATTTCAAATTTATCTTTAAATAAGATATGTTGCACATGGCTACCCGCTTGTGAGCAGTTTTGGAAGGAAGAACACAGGCTAGGGCCCACTACCTTTTCTTTTTGCCCCAGCATACCTCTGGCGCGGCAGGAGCCCATGGGCCCAAGTGAGGGCACTAGCCCTTGGCCCACTAGTGTGCACCTAAGAGACCAGGCAGACTTCTTCAAAGAAAAGTGTAAACTTGTGCACTTTGTACACTGCTGGCGCTGAGTTTCACCCAAGAAATGACCCGTTTCATTCCCGCACCCCTCCTTATGGCATGCTGCGGTGTGCCGTGCTTCTTTCCAAGTACCACATGCAAGGCAGGAAGTAGTCTGCTGATCAAATGAGTATTTTTATAAAGGATGTTCCATATACCCTACCTGAAGTTATATAGCTTCTGTTCTACAGGAGGGTGTTCTGGACTATAATTAGCCTCCTTGGCCTTTAAAGCCATTAATTTGCAAAGAAAAGTGTCATTGCTTAAATAAGTTCCACAGTCATTACGTTACATGTCTGAAGTATTCTAGGATGTCTTTCTACTCAAACTCCAGGTTTCTTTGTTAGTTTTTGGAGGGAAAAGGATGTTTAGTTTGGTCCAAATTTAACAGTAAGACCTTTGACACCATGAAGTATTTATGTCTGATTTCAGTCATGGTTTTTGTGTTGTTTGTTTGTTTTTCCAGAACTGCCAGTTGAAACAGTTGTAAAAAGGAATATCATATCACTTATTTTTCTTCCTATTTGTTTCTGTTTCTGGAACTCTGATGAAGTTCTTAGTGCTAGGAAAGGCAACTCTGGTTTATATACCATCATCACATGTATAAACATCACATCCTTAGCAGAGACAGAAAAGGGTAAATGGACTTCAGGAATGAACACTAACATCAGCATTAACTAGAAAAATCTAATTATAACTCCATACATGGCTATTTGTAAGGTCTTAGGCAAATCACACATTCTCTCTGCCTTGTAATCTCCATCTACAAGATGTAGCTAAGTGTAAGAGTTAACTATATGACAAGCATGTAGGGAAAAATAATTGATGAGCAAAAACTTCCCCACTCATACCTTCATAAAAGCGTTGTTCTGATTTGCACCATTTCCAGTCAAAGGAGAATGAATGGTACTTTGAAGAATTACATCAAGGGAAAATATTGTATTTGGCATTTAAATTCAAAGTTGATATCTGTATTAGAAATGCCTGAACCAGATAGTCAATGCCAAATGCTACACTTTTTGTATTCTGTAATATTCTTCAATAATTGCTCCAAGACTCACACAGAGAAAACAGCACACAATGAAGGCTGTTACTAATACTTTGATCAAAGTCATATGATTTGCCTTTCTGATTTTTTAAAGTTTCAAAGCTGGTTTTGCTTTGGTTTCTGTTGTAAGAGTTCTTGATGCAAAGTACCACTTAGATATTTGCCACAGTTCCTGAGGTTTGTACATGGGCTATGTAAGTAATAACAATCAAGGTGCAGTAAATTTCCTGAGGATTAATGAGCAGCTGGGAGGAGATGAAGGTCAGCAGCACAGCCACGGATCATTAACCCAAGCTGGTCATTAATCTCAAGAATTTACCCCGCACCAAGGTCAGTATTGTTATTTTAAGCTGGAAGTGAAAAAAACATGGCCATACAAATTTTTATTTGATAGATTTAACTGTAACATCTAGCATATTTTAGAAAAAAAAATTATTTTGGAGTTACATTAGCTAATCAGACCACCAGCCCACCTTTCAGTGTTTGATTAGTTTTGCTTTCTTTAATATATATACTACACTATGACAGGCAGAAAGGATTTATAACATTTTTCTTCTATGTGTAATTGCTATGGACCTATTAAATAGTGACCTTGTTTACGTATCTATTTACAGGTTTTGTTTTCCATCTCAAGCTTTATCTCCTAGAGCTTACTGACACCTCTCATAAAATATTTGTTTGACTGAACATCTGTTCAAGTTATTAGAGTTTTGAAAGTGACAATTCAAAATATTATTGTTTGTAAACTGAGGGTATTATAGATAACGAGAGAGTGTCTATAATTCAGGAAGTATTTACTTCCGTTAGAAAGCAGTACTCCCTTTAGAAGAAAAATAAAATGGTGATTTTGATATCTAACTAATATTCACATTTGCATTTATTGTCACCTAGTATTTGAAATAACACTGCCAATTAATCCTTCCAGTAGTTATTCATCCTATTTCTATGTCAATACAGATATTCTGGGCTTAAAAGACTTCAGATTCTCCCTTATTACGAAGGATCCAGCCATCAGCTCAGTGGCATGCTTCATGAGGGCAGACTTCCCCAAACACTTTCCTGAAATAAGTCTCAAAAAACCCCAGGTGCTGCCAGTCCTTGTGTCTAGACACCAAAGGTGCCTCAGGAGATCAAATGTCCCCCAACTCTTCTGGCACATTCCAATTTACCATTGATATAGGTGACAGTTAAAGAAAAAACATACAAACTTGGCAAAAGGAAAACAAATTGCAATTTATCTTATACAATACAAGACATATTTAGATGTTTCTAAAGCAAATAAAATTTTCCTTGTTTCAAGGTGGAGCTTGCCTTTGGGTTTATAATGTTTCTTCTTGCTGGGAAATTTGTCCCTGTGAGTTCCTCCTCAACCTCTCAGCCTTTGCAGTTTTAAATCCACAGACTATTAGTTCCCTCTTTGCTCCTGGCTGGGGATTTGCTGCTGAAAGGGACCAAACGGAACTACGAATTCAGTCCTCCAAGTTTACATGCAACTGTGCAATAGACACAGATCTACAGAGCTTTAACTATGTTTGACCCAACTCACCACAGACCACTAAATATTTTCCAACATTTCTTACAAACTTTAGCTCCACACTAAGAGACCGAAGCGAGAGTGTGATGTGCTGCACAAAGAGAGCAGGAGTGACAAGGATCCATTGCAGCAATTTTACTTGCACGGCTATATCTTGTTTCCAGCTGAGGTCAATCTGCAACGCTTTGGAGCATGGCTCACCAGCCAGGCACCTTGATGATTTTAATACAATTCTAAATCACCTCATTTATCCTTACTGACAGATGTTATGTCTCTATTTGCAACATATTTTTAGTATTTCCTTTAAAATATATTAACAGGTGTGCATGTGAAAAACAGACAGCTTAAGGAGGTTGTTGTTGCTGGACAAAGACTCCAATTTGAGCGTAGTCCAATGAAAATGTTACACTATGTAGCCTTACAAGCCAAAAAAAAAGTTGCCCAGATCTCACATTCTTATTGTAGATCAGGCTAAGTCAGCCAAAAATAAGCTAATCTTCAGGCTCCTTCCCACAATATATTTAGTTTCTTCTTTCAGTCATGCTTTTTTTTATCTTTTCCTTTTACTTTTCCTTTAAAAAACTAGGAAATGTAATAAAAGTCTTGATATAAAGTTATTGAAAACCTGCAAACCCCATGAAATACAGGATTGCTTCATTATTTATTAAATGCTAGCAGATGTTTGTTGCTACGGAAAGCCATAGCAAATGTGGTTTCCCATCCATAGGCCTTAGCATTAAGTTAGACTGTTTTGGTGGCAGTCTTATCTTGACTGTCTTGTACCGTGATAAGGTCCTTCATTATGGGCCAAATTTTGCTCTTCTTTTTTTGACTGAACAATGTATGATTTCAGAAATTATTCTACTAAAGTAGCATTATGTGAATACTTAAGACCTGAACTTTCACAATGTATACTCATCAGTCATCTACAATATATACAGCTATAGACAACATATATTTTGCATAACATTACTGCCTTTCTCCTAAGTCTGTCAAGATGCTTGATTTGTATAACCCCAAGAAAATCTTTTCTCTGAGGTGCCTGATGACATGTTCTATCCAGTACCTACCAAGCTAGCTACATCAATATCAGTGTTTTTTTAGACAGCTGCCTAACCCCTCTGCCTTTGAAGCATGACTGTAATGGAATATCAAATGTCATTATGAAAGACATTTCAAGGTTGTTTTGAAGTGAAAATCCTTTTTAATACCTCTTTATTAGATTTTCATACTAAAATACACACAGGGAAAACTGCCACACAAAACACAATTACATGCAGATTTTGTTTAGTTTAATAGTCATGCTTTCCTTTAAAACACATTAAAATTGTCCAGCAAATAGTATGGATAAAAAGGTGCTGGGAAAATGTTAATAATATATCCAGACAAAAAGAGAGACATAACATTTACAAATGGAAGAACCACAACCTGCCTAATCTAGTATCAGTGTCCGTGTAGTCAGCCAGAAGGTACACAAAATCTCCAAGGTGGGTGTTTTTCCTGAAGTTTTTACAAGCACTGGACTGCCCAAGCAAGTTTTCAGATGAACAACTGGGAGGACCAGTTCTGTGGTGGAAGGGCAAGAAGCAATGGACACAAGTTGAAACATGAGAGGTTCAGGCTGGATGTAAGGAATGACATTCTCACCCTGAGTACAGTCAAGCAGTGGAACAGGTTGCCAGTGAGTTTATGCAGACTCCATTCTTGGAGGGTTTCGAGACCTGCCTGGAGAAAGCCCCAGGCAGCCTTGTCTGATCCCAGAGATGGCCCTGCTTTCGGCAGGAGGTTGGACTAGAGACTTGAAGCCCCTTTCCACCTGAGTGACTCTCTGATCCTGTACTTACAGGCCTTTTTGTAGAAATAGTAAGATTTTAAAAAATCAGCTCAAATCTTCTCACAATGTTTGGTTCTTCTTAGGCTGCTTCATTAAAGATGACTCGGTTCAAATGGAATCACATTGCTTAGTGAGTGTCTCCAGGTATTCCTGGTGTAACCTGCTTCAGCGAGTCAATAGAAAATGACATTTTCTCTGCTAATGAAAAGTAGTCACTCTTAACATAGAGAAACCCCATCAGAATTAAAACTAAGTGCATATGTTTGAATAATCTATTTAATAAGTCTTACTCTAAATGCCCATTTTTAAACAGCTGCTTTTTATTTGAGGGAAAAGTGTTAGCGTCTTTTATTGCCTGTTCCTTATATAAATTGCTTCAAACTGTTGGCTTCATTTACATATTTTGAAAATTAGTTCTATTAATTATATAGTGTGAAAAAAATGTATTTCTTGCCTTTAAGTTTTATGAGTTCCTGAGAACTCACTTAAAGTTTCAATTTCTCTAGTTCATACAATGTAGTTTTCAGGATTCGCTGCTTCAAAAGCTTCAATCATATTTTATTCTTATTCTTGCCTTCTCTAGCATCCTGATATATTCTTTAGGAAGTCAGAGCCTTTCCCTGGCTTCAGAAGCTTTCCATCACCCATTTATGAGCTTCTTTACGAAACAAATATACTATAAATATTATTATATATGTATATAAAAAAATATATACACATCATCAAGTAACATTTATTACCTGTATGCAATACCATTTTTATATAATGCCATTATAAATATATGTATGCTTATATACTTCAACACCAATATATATAATAGTATTTTAATATTCTCAATTTTATTTTCTCTCCTGTTCTAACCTAAGGTATTTCTATGGTATCTCCTGCATTTGTTAAACAGATTTTCACTGATTCTTTATGAACACTAGAGTAGCTATGACTCCGCTGAAGTCAATAAACTTATAATAATTTAAAATAGGTAACAATTTAATCTGCTGTGTTTATACCTATTCAGATGCCTACAATAAGACAAGATTGGTGTTTATTATATTTTTCTCTGACAATGAGCAATTTAAATAACCGACTGACTGTAGTATTGCTGTTTCTCTATACAGTCCTGTACAATGTCAGAACTATTTCAGATAATTTGAGCAATCTGACAACCTGTTTTTATCCTGGAAATTGAGCACATATTTTTCAATATCATTGTTAAACATTCTCTAATCCCAAAAGGAAGGTGTTATCTCTGGCTAGCGCATAGACTTTAATGTTCTATCAAAAGAGGAAAGAAAGATTTAGCAACTACAGAGCTTTCTTAAGGAGATGCAGGAAAAACTGTCCCTCTTGGGATAACTTCTGAATTTATTCAGTCACTTCTGCTTAGCTATTTAGTAAGTTCTGTTTCACTCCAGTTCCAGTGGACTGACACATATCAAAATTGTCCATTATTCACGTAATGAAAATGTTAGTTGAGCCTGAGTTCTGAAACAGGAGAGATTTTTCATCCTTTTTAGAATGCGTTTGCTGAAGGTGTATTCTTGAAGATTTTTTTCTAATGTATACAGCCTTAGGAGAATGCCCTTCTAGCCAGTAAGTTCTTCTCCTGTGTCACATTTCTCTCTGCAGATACATAAATTTCATTCATATTGTAATGAAAAAAAACAACAAAAGTCTCTGTATTATGTATGCATACATTCAAACCAGGTATTTCTTTGGCAAATTCCTTGCCGTGAGCCCACTGAGCCTGACTGCATTGCAATTTTGCTATTTGTAATAGATTCCAAACCAACTTCTTACATGTTCCTGTACATGATAGTTCTAGCTAAAACATACAAGGAATATAGCTACATTTTAGACTATCATGATTGCTGCTGACAGACTAACACAGTGATTAGAGTAATCCACATTATTTTTAACCTTTCTAAAAAGGAATCCTGATCTTTTACAATTGCACATAATTTTCCTGTTTTCTCTCTTCCTCTCGGAATTCTCCATTTAAAGTCTTTGGAGACAAAATAAGAAAGCACACTTAAACCTATCAGCCATGACAGAGACTCCTCTTCAGTATACAGGCATGCAGAAAGTCAGCAAGACTCTTACCTTGCTAGTTTGTTTGTCAGAAACCAATGCAAGAAAACATTTTTTAACCTCTAAAAATTAACAGTTTAAAATGGCAAGAAAAAGCAGAAATGCCCTGAAAATAGCTGAAGGAGCCATTCTGCCCTCAGGCACATTGTTGTAAGTTCTTGGGGAAACTGGACATCATTCCTACCCACTGAAGGAGACAATGTTGGTAACCCAGTTATAAAAGAAAGCTCCACTATGATTCTGCTGCTTGAGGTGGTGTATTATAAAATGTAAATGTAAACCAAAAGACTTGATCATCTGTGACTTAAAAATCCCAATTCTATTTTTTGCATTAGCAGTAGGTTTTTCCTATGTTTCTGGCCTACATCCAGTTAAAACAACTATATATGACTACTTACCTAAACATTCTCTTTCTGCTCAGTTGATTATGGTATTATTCATTTTCTCTGCTGAAGTGTTGAAATACTTTTGTACACCATTAAAAAGTTCCTTGCCTTCTCCCTGGGGTAGCTGCATTTCAATGATGAGTGATGTAATTCTTTCAATAGAATAGTTGGTAATTGGTTTGTAAAGTATAGCATGCGCTCTGGGATCTTTTCAGGAAGGGCTATAAAAAAGTATCCATCATTCTTACCCTCTAATATGTCATCCCTGGACCTTTCCTTAGCAGGTCTAAAAATTCCACAGCTGTGATTAAACATTACCATGCCACCGTATATTGAAGCAATGTCATGATGTAAGGACAAGAATTTTCATCAGTCAGTAGGGATGCAAGGAAGTGAAAAAAGATTCAAGCTATTCATCTTAAAAATACAAAAGAAAGAACAGTGTGCAATAACCAGCACTGACTCATCTGACAGTATCTATGGAGGATGGGGAGTAGAAAAGTTTTACTGGAGTATAAACGCCATGGTTTGGCTTTTGGTATGGTCAGGGAACTCAGTAATATGATTAGAAAGAGAAATGCAATTGTGAAATGTGACACTTGGAAAAAGAAGTTAATTGTCCAAAGACTAGAAATGAGTAACATCCAAGTGTTCTTCACATCAACAGTAAGCACAGTTCTTCACTTAATAGTCAGGGAAGCAGTAAAAAGATGATACTACTTTTGACTTTGCTAAGTAATGAGTACTTTACTTCAAGGATGTCAAGGAAAATAACCTTACATGACTGACCATGGAATAATTTAATATAATTAAAGGATAAACAAAAGTAGGTCTGTAACTAAAACTCACTATTCTAAAATTACAAGCTTTAATAATTAAGAGAACAATTGAATGAAATAAATCACACTATGGAAGGGATTTCAGGATGTGACTGTGAAAGAGGTCTTAATTGCTTCAGGTCAAAAGGGGATGAAAATATGGTTAAAGGTGGAAGCATGGGAATGAATGTGTGCGGGAATAGGCTTCAAACCTATTTGGTTAAATAACCATTTCAAGCAAGATATTATGAATATGCAGAGTGCCAAAAACAATAGAAAAAAAAAGACTGATCAGTAAAAAGGCTATATCTTAGCAGCTAGAAAATACAATGTAAAATAAGAATTGTTAAAATCAATTTGAAGTACTCTTAACAAAGACATTAAAACATAGAGCAAAAAGGTTCACACACAAGTCAAAAAGACAAGATGGAAAGCTGCAGGACCTCTGTACCATTAAGCTGGGATAACAACAGACAGATGATGATTTTTGCCATGATGGCAAAGGCAGTACATCTTGCTACATTACTGCACTATCTCCATTTTTATACAAGAAAAAATGAAGCACAGTGAATCTACTTAGACTCCCATGCAGCTTTTTATGTGACATTATGTGGAAAAGTATGAACTAAGATGTACATGATGGAGTTGGCAGAGGGAACATGAGGTGAACAAGAAAGTGAATAAAGGTTAGACAGTCATACATCATACTGAAAAGGAACAGTATCAGGTTAGAAGTCACTAATGGTGACTTCCTGAAATATCAGTCTTGGAGCTGATCTTCAGTGGTTTTATCAATATCCTTGAGATCACTCTGATGACAACACGAAGTCAGGAGACATCATGCAGGGGGAACAAAATGACCAGAACGTGAGCAACAGGCATGCAAAGTGGACTAGTAAAAACAACAAAACGCTACAGAATTCTCACTTTATAGTCAGTTATTTGGAAACCATTGAGGAAAAACTGAGGAAAACCAGCCGATCACAAAATGGTAAGACACCATTTGTGTGAGGAAAATGCAACCATGATCCTGGGACGTACCAGGAAAGCTCCAGGAGACATAATGCAGCCAGTAAATTCTGTAAAGCATCGGTAAGGCATTACCTGGAGTATTTTGTACAAGTCACATTCAGGGTGAAGTCAGACTTGAATCCATATGCGAAAAGTCTAAAAGAGTGGTAAGAGAAATTAAAAGAATGTCTTAATACAGGAAACTTTTAAGAGCACATCTTATTTAGTCAAGAAAAACAAAGGCCAATGAGAGCCTTTCTTTGTTTACAAGTCCATCAAGCAAAAACTGTGAAATTAATCACTTAAGCTTACATACTTGCCAGAATACTAAATGAGTATAAAACCTATCACCACCACATTTAGGCTGGGAATTTCAAGGTTTCTAATCATTAGAGCACTGAATTATTATAATGGCTTTTCATTAGAAATATTGATGGCAAGAAACCTAGCTACTTTTAGGAAGATACTTGCTCAGTTTAAGGAAGAGATGATATGATGTGGTTGCCTGCTGGACTACATGGATAAAGAGATTTTTTCCAGACCTCTCTTAGCAGTTCTGTCTTTGCAGTGATCCTGGTGGCTCTACTTCCTCAAATGCACCAAAACCTGAGTCTTCATGGGTCCAACACAGGTCTACATCTCTTCTGGGATGCAGCCATGAAATGTATGAGAAGCTTAAAATGGAGACCTCTGAGGGCTGACAAGCAGCTAGGATGTTATGGGTTAAGCATCACTCTATGAGAGGAATAGCACTGAATTCCAAATCGGATAGAGCCATACAGCTTAGTCAGTGTAAACAAATGTTTATGATTCCTGTCAAGAACAATTTTTTATCTCCATTATGCCTAGTTTAATAACATGGCACAGGCACCACTGAAAACAGGAATATTAGCTTTCCAACAATTTCCCAAAATTCAAATAGAATCTGTTTTGGCAAAAACAGTACAGTTGACTACCAAGAAAAACATTTTAGGTAGTTATATAAGCAATAAAAATAAATGTTTTATAAAATTCACCCAGAAAGACTTAAAAGTATTAAAAAAAAAAAACCACAATAATAATTAACCAGATTTCATGAAGTATGAAGCATCCAAAAATAATAACCAGTACAGCTGAAGATGGTGAAGTCATTTCTTCTACTGCACTCTAAAGCTCGACCACCTGTAGTGATTAAAAAAAAACATCCGAAGAATTAATTTTCCTAATATGGACACAGTGCAAAATTCTGTCTCTTAACATGACTTCATTTTGCCAAAGTAATGGAATTTTATGCAAGCTTAATATGTTTTACAAGTACTTATTCCTCTGGCACAGCAGCAAATCATTGGGAAGGCAGATGAAATGAAGGAGTATCTACCAGGTTTCCTTTTGCATTTAAAAAAACAGGTCTTGTCTCCAGCCAGGCTCCTGCTCACTACCGCCCCCCTGAAGCAGCCTATCACGCTCCACTGATGATGGTACTAACTGAGGAAGAGCAGGCAGATTAATGTTAACCTCTGTCAGAACCTGCCATTCTGACATAAACATGATAATCCTACCCGGCATCAGCCAAGGGACTTCCAGTAAAGGAAACCATTAGTACCTTCTCACAGGCTAAGATCTCATTTAGCCTGTATGCAGGTACCATGTTGAAAGACAGGATAACTCAGAACAGGTTCACGACACAGCACAATAAGGACATAAATTAGGAGGCAACAGCGGTTAATTTTGTTGGTGAAATGAAGGTTGAGAGAGATTATGACAACACTTCATATGGGGGAACAAATTCAGAGAAAATAACATTTTAAACTAAAAGGTAACACTAGTACAAGATCAGGTCCATGAATAAATTTGCTCTGGAAGTTGAAGTTTTCTTAACTTCCGAGTTTCTAAAATTGCTTTACATGCTAGGCAGTGGAGCAAGAAACCTAAACTGTTTTAAGATAAAGCTTGATGGTTTCATTTTTGTGACAGGACAAAAATGATCCTTGAGTTAAAAAGCTCATCTTTAGATCTCTGATTATTAATCTCTGGATATCTGGTTATATTGACTTAGCCCAAAAGATTGGCCATAAAGGACACTTGCTTACTACTGACTCATAATAATTCTTTGCATGTATTTCTAGTATGTTAATTATGATTCTCCATAATTTCTGTTGGCTACTTGAAAAAGAATTGGCTTTGGGGTTAAAGAGTAGCACGTTGATTTTACTTGGAAATGTTGAAGGTGGGCCACAGCTAAAAGCAGATGTAAGGCAGGATGCACTAATACTGAATCTTCAGCTAAATCTTCCAGATACCTGGCTGGTGAGCTGGTGTCCAAAACTTGGGCCAGGTAATAGCAGTCATCACATCTGCAGTGAGAATGGAATGGTCCCCTGCTGTAAGAGTCACAGAGATTCAGCATTTGCTGCTCTTTTTTTGTCTCCAGTATGCAGACATAGTCCTTTCTCTAAGAGAATTTACCTGAACAAATTTCTTGTTACTGCAAGGACTGAGTATATTGATGACATAATTTTGTTCCTCACATGCATATGTGAAATAGACCAACTATGAACTTTCAGGACAAAGTATCTATTTCACAGTTCTTTGCAATAGAGGGTAAAGGATGAGATGCTCCCATGAAGCAGGAACTCCCTTTCTGTGTTTTCCTATATTCCTATGCAAAGCTGACCTACAGTGGATACAGAAATAAACAAAATAAACCTAGCTTCAAAATGAGTTAGCTGCATTTATGAACTACGAGCTGCTCAACAAATGAGTTCTTCTGCAGGAGTGGCAGATGTCCTCTGTTTTAGAGAGGCCAATTACAGTTGCAAGTGAAAAATGGATATTGGTTATCTTTCCCTAGTTCCAGAGCCAAAAATGGAGGCTAGCAAACAAGACACATCTCAATCCTTAAATGTACTTAATTCAACAAAGATTAATCTACAAGATTACACATGGTTTTTTTGGTTTTCTTTTTAATTCTTTTCCCAAAACTGATGTTCTTTGAAATTATTATACAAGTAATGTTCTAAGATTCTGGCCTGTTTATTGGCATCATCACCCTTTTCCTTCACTGACCTAGACATGCATCTCACTCTCAGAACTTGAGTGTTCGGTGTATTATCAATTGAACACAGCTCTTTTGTGGGAATTAGAACTCATACACCTCTCTCCTGCTTTTGACCAAAATTTGTTTGTTCATTTGTGTTTTGTTGTGTAGAGCAAATTATTAATCTGATCTGTCCTGAAATTTCCCCAGTTCTTAGTTATGCAGAGCCTCATTTTTCTTTGAATTCTGGAGTTTGTAGATTTGGACCCAAGGATGCTGTCAAGTGTCGCTGGCAAAGAATCACGAAAACATATTCTCTCATAACTGGAAAAAAGAGCTTCATTTAAGTTGAGTATCAATGTCAGTCCTTCCCCTGTGTGCTTCGCTGTAGAACTGCCACTCGGAAACCACCTCAGCACCTCTTCCGTTTGGCTTCCTGCTCACTTGCCGTGCAAAGGTGGTACTTCTCATGGTGGAAAAGCAATTAATTCGGGAAGCTGGCACTAAAGTCCTAAGCCGGGGTAGCTGGTCCCTTTCACGTCAACCTTGACGGACGGCCAGGCCACCTGCTGCGGGGATCGCTGTGCGCACTTACGCAGGATTAGTGAAGATTTTTAACGTTGGCCCAACTGGATCGGCACGATAAAACCCGACGTCGGAGTTCCGCTGACGACGGCGGTTCCCACTGGCAGTTAACGCCCGAATGCGGCGAACGACGAAGCCACAGCGCCGGCGCCGCCCCTCGCCGCGCCCGACGGCCGGGAGACACCCGCGCGGGGCGGGGCCAGCACGGCGCCCTCCCATTGGCGGAGCCAGTGGCGCCAGCGCCGCGGCGCTC
>JANZLQ010000061.1:1783573-1838093 GCA_026212715.1 Elanus axillaris
TTTATTTCTCATTACCCTACTCTGTTTTGATTTGTAATAAATTGAGTTAATTTTCCCCAAGCTAAGTCTGTTTTGCCAATGACGGTGATTGGTAAATGATCTCTCCTGTCCTTATCTCAATCCACAAGCCCTTTGTTACATTTTTCTCTCCCCTATCCAGCTGAGGAGCAGGAATGATAGAACAGCTTTGGTGGGCTCCTGGCATCCAGCCAGGGTCAACCCATCACACCACCAGCTCCTAACAAAGAGCTTTCCTCTGCAGCCTCCTCTCCCTCCCAGTGCCCACAGAAGATTCTAATACAGCATTTCCCTAGTGGCATTATGAGACATGCTGTGCAGTGGGCACAGTCCTGTGAGGAAGATGTTTTGTTCACATGCTGCACAAAAGTAGACAGACTAGTCATGCAGCACCAGTAGTGCTGTCTGGTAGAATGCTTTCAAAGAAACTGACTTTTAAGGGTTTGTGTCAAGTCATGTTATAAACCATGAGCTAGCTCCTCTGTGGGGACTAAGGCCACAGGGGTTTTCATGTAGGATGCTCCATTTAAGACTTCAGAACTAAACTTATGACTTTACTTCTCCAGCTTCCACAAACATTAAAAGTTCTTCTATGTTTTCAGCTGACCACCCAAAAAACTTACCTAGGAGCTTGCAAAAGACATTTTGGAGAAGCAGAACAACACATAAGAAGTGGAGGCACTGTGGGCAGAAACACATGACTGGAAACCTGGCTAGACTATTTGAGGTATTTTACTGCAAAGGAATGTGAGAAGCTACTTTTGACTCATATTGGTCAAAAGTCAACTTACACCAGTCTGGCATAAAAGTTGTTCCTTTAGCATCCTGAATAAAATACAAAAAGGGTAGGTTTGCAGAAATTGTGCAGTGGTGATTGTTTTACGTGCTAAGAGTTACCATTCCGCAACTTAGACAACCAGTGAAAAGCAACACCGCAATTCAGTTCAACAATTCAAACACACCTAATGCATCCCCTTCAGTAACTTTTCTGTCAACTTTTTTTTATATAAACATGAATGTGAACACAAACACACAGTAGGAAGGTTTAGAGGGAAGATGCAGTCATGTTAAGGATGTTACTCGACATTTTTACTATGTACAAGAAATTCTAGTACTTGAAACTACTGAGGCTAAAAAAAAAACGCATTTCATTGACTAAAGTGAGGCTAGACTCAGGACTTTGTTGATTCTTACCTTCTGCATAACTTGTCTAAATAATGTCCAAGTCAAGAACCCGAGAGAAAGCTTTGTGGCCATCTGTGAAATAACGTGTTCCCACAGTTTTCCACTGAAGAGCCTAAGCGAAGTTTAGTTCTTGCAGCTTACTAACTAGTCAGTTCTGAGAAGTCATATTTCAATTTGACTGCTTCTTACTTCTAGAACCTTTCTGACTTGATGGCAAACCCTTTGCTAAGCCACACTTTTTATTTTTTGTTCAGTTTTCCCTTACAAAGCTGTAAGGAGAAGAAGTTTTATGCTTAGCAATTTTGCTTTCATATAGAATCATAGTTTTTGAGGTTATAATCATAGCTGCACGGCTGTTTAAATGCATCAAAATGCTGTCATCCTTTGACCGCTCTAGAAGTTTTATGTTGTTTACCATTTTGGCTAACAAAGTTAGGTTGCTGAGCAAAAGTACTAACATAAAAAGAAGATTTTAAGATTTAGTCAAAACATGTAACAGGATCAAACTACAGGTTTATCAAAAGGAAGTTTTAATTAAATCTGTGTAGCTTTTAGTTACAACTAAAGAATTAGTTTTAAAAGAGGTAATCAAAGATTAAAAAAAAGGCAGTCATCAGGCACAGCAGATCACAATGCTCAACAGTGTATGCAGTTTTAAATTATAAAAGGACAGAATAACAAAAATCAGAACAGAAAGTGTAATAAAGCAACATGCTTTCAACAAAAAACAATCGCACTGGACTATCTAACAACTAGATATTTGGACAAGGAAATTATATGTGTCCACTTCAATAAATCATGAATCGATTCTCCTGGCCTCAGCTGTCTGCTGCAACTTTAGTGGAAGCACTTGTCAAAATGCAATCCAAGTAAGAACATAGTTGAGTTCTGCAAGAAGTGATTCCTATTATGCTCCTATCTTCCTGCACATACATACACTAAGCATTTGCCAGGGCACACCTATTCCCTTCTACAAGACCCAAACAACATGATACTTTCTGGAGAGTTTTGGGAAGCATACTCCTGCATTCAGTACACATGAGAATAAACTGCACAGCAGATACAAACTTTCTATGTAGTGTCAAACTTAACCAAGAAGAAAGCGAAAATACTGCTCACCCAGACCCCTAGGCACTACTCTGTCGGCAAGTACCAGTGTTGAAAGACATATTGCTGCTTTGCAGATGCCTGCACTTCTTTGTTCTAGCAGAACCAAAACAAAAGCTCTCCACAAGGCTGTTCCTAAGTAGACAATTTGCAAGTTAAGGTTTGCTAGAAGAGTTTAAGATGGCTCTTTTCAAGCAGTACCTGGTTAACCACAACTGACCTTCAAATCAGTTACTGAACTTGCAAAGAAGTAATTTAGAATAATCAAAGTGATGCAACAGACAATCTTGGGGTTTTGGTATCAGTAGCTATGAAATAATACAGCTTGCTTGCTCCTTAATCTGTGTTTTCAGCTAGACCTTTTCAATACCAGTTTTAAATAGTTTTCATTCTCTCTTTCTCAAAAAAAATGTCAAGAAATTTCTCCTCTGGAAGCCCAGTGTTACCCGTTAAAAATACAGACTCAAGTTATCAACAGCTAAAAATAATTTCTAGAGCTGTTTCTCAAAAGGGACCTACTTGCAGAAAACAAACAGAATCAAAAAAAAAAAAAGCTGTTGAGGTACAGCCAATTGAATATGCTATAAACTTGGCATCTGAAAATTTATACTATTAATTTCTGAAAGTTTATCACACCAAGGAAGAGACTACAAAGACTGACAAACTTCATTTATTCCCCCCCTTTTATTGACTTTTCAAAGAAATCCACCACAAATACCATCCAAGTTAGAATATATTAGTATGCTACTGCTGTTAAAAAAAAAGCATGAAAAAAATGTATGGTTGAAAACTACTAAATTCTGACACTTCAGTCATGTTCATTTAGAGACCTTATTATTATGGGACTGTGGAAGTACAACATACATTCAAGTGATAGTTAATGTCTTCATTAGCTGGCAAATTAATTGAAATAATGAAAACAAAAATTGACCAGTGTCTATGCCTTCTCTTTAAAAGCCAATCAGCAATAAATAGGTAGTGTTTTTCATTGTCATGCAGGAATGATTGTATTCTCTCTACTTACTTGGGCTTCTGAGTTTTCATGTTTTTAGGGTGCTGGATGGCTGAGGGTTTTTAGGAAAACGGGACTGTTAAAGGTGAAAGCTCAGTTTATAAACATGTTAATTTAGAGCATGCTATATTTAAATTTTATGCTTTAACAGAAGGTTATCACTCTAGTTCCATGTCTTAATGTCTAACAGCAACAACATTCTTTTTTTCCCCATAAGAGGAACTATTATGAATGCACTACAATCAGAAATCAAGTCTTTATACCACCTATGTTAAATTCACCTGTTAAAAGGCATGACCTGGGTTAAGTGCATAACACCATGTCAGAATATACCTAAAATAAGAGGTTTTAATCAACTATGCTGTGGCTTAAACACCACTTTTCAGACATAATTCTGCATTATTTCTGAAATTTTAATATATCTCAATATCTTAAAAATATACAAATTTAAATAAATTATTCTTATATATTTCTTTATATCAAAGAAGAATCTTCAAACTTACAAAAAACAGTCCAGAGGTAAATATGTGTCATATCCACCTAATCAAGCATTTAAAGTAATTGACATTATTTCCAAGTAGTTAGCTTCTTTCAACATACAGTTTATTGTCTCCTCTTCATTTATTTCTTCACTTACAGAAAGAAGGAGGACCGTTTTATTTTAGAAAAATGTCTCTCGACAGAGTGGACAGGTGGATTTGTTGCTGGATGTGAACCATTTGTACTGAAAGAGAAATACAATTATTTAATATACAAATGCAAGCTGAGCATCAGGAACACTGGTTTATTACTAATAATAACCATTACTTGCCAATGAATGTAACTACCAAAACATTAACTATACTTAAAAAAACCCACAAGAAACAGTAAAATACTTGTGTATATATGCATGTATATAGAGAGAGGTATGTATTTATATATATATGTACACACACACATACACACAATACTTAAGTTTTATTCTAAAAAAACTGACACAAAGGAATTCTCATCCACTCTCATTTTAGAGTGAAAAGCTAGTGTTTTTAAAGCAGCAATAATTCCTCCACTGTATGGCCATACAGTTGCCAACCTGTTCCAGTATACTCTGTAACCATACAACCAAGGCCTATGATGACTTGGATATAGTTAAATGTTAATTATCCAGATCAGCACGGTTTACTTGAAAGCATGCTGCACAAATTAAGTTTAACCTTTTCTATTCCCATATCTGAGCTGATAACAACAAGATGCTGTTGTGACACCCTACATAGATGTAATGGCTTATGTCTTGGTGAACACAAAACAGGTATTATCTGTGAAGTGTAGCAACCCCTCTCTCATTACATGCCCTTACAACTTAGTACAAAATCCACGCAAATAATTTATGAGTTCAGTTAATCCCAGATACTCCAATGACATAATGGAGAATTGCTGGTATTGCAATAGAAGTTCCTTGTTCAAACTATAAATGGATATTTTGCCTATTTAAAAAGATTTAGTCTAGGTACTTACCAAGCAAGCTGAATGAAACTTTTTCTTGCATGTTCTGCAAGCTTTTTTAGGAAGAGAATAGTTGGAACCATGAATGACTGAAAAACAGATCATGCAATCTTCAATGCCCTCAAAACGTTTATCCACATTGTTTTTCCACAAAGATAAGCCATCCATAATACTTCCATTCTAACAGAGGGAAAAAAACTGTTAAAACTGTAGAACTCCTTCAGAATATTCTTACTGTTATTCATAAGCACACGAAGGAAACAAAGCCCAGAGGTTTTACAATCTGAAATTATACGCAATATATGCAGTGAATAATTTATAAAGCCAACACATGAAATACAGATGATACTCTAATCTACAGAAATGCAAGAATTCATCACGGCAAAAAGAGTGCACTTAAGAGCACTTAGAAGGGGATTTTAAAGTTTTCAATCACTGTTTTGTTTTGTTCTAGCCACAGATGATGCAACTTCAGCAACCGTCAATCTTTTAAAGAATTTAATATCCTGGGTTTTAGCTGGGTTTTGGGTTGTTTGGGGGGTGGGGGGATGTCCAAATTATAGTTAGAGATGGCATTGCCACATGGGGCAAACACTAGCCCATGTCTTGAGATCCAAATTTTCAACTTTCGCTATGAATTTAACAGGACTTGTTAGGCCAATAATTTTACCTGTTTCAGCAGCTGGAGAAAAGCAGATGGTAACAGTGTCCAACTTTATGAAGTCCTTTGAGATCTACTGATTAGATCCATCATACAGATCTAAATAATACTGCATTACTAGGAATATTTTTCTATTATCAGGACTCTTAAGTTTTCAAAACTAGGGGCTTTCTCTAAACTAACCTGATGTGTAAGGTATGTGCTTAACTGTAGCATCCAATTGCGCCATTGCTGTACAGCCACACCAACCCTCTTCCCACTCTCAACTGTTATGGATCCCAGTGGGTAATTTGGTGGAAGCTGTATTATTAGTTCAATAAATATATCTTCAACTGAATAGGTAGCAATGACTTCCCGTGCTGCAGACCGAGCTTTTACCTGTGGAAAAAAATGTACATATTAAAAAAACTCCAGATATATGCACCACATCCAGTCTTTTTATTTTTATATATATATATATAAAAACACCATAAATACTTTACTACACACACTAAATAATTTTCTTAGACCAGGAAAACACTTCTCAAACAAAACAAAAACCCACCTATTATCTTGGCAAATGAAAAAGAAACTGCCAGCCATTTTTCAATCTACTGATTCATTACATTTTTTCATAAACCAAAAAGTATATTGATCGCAGTATTTTCCACTTACCACCTTAACTTCTCCAACATCATAAAACCCATTCTTTTCTACTTTTTTCCAAACATAATATTAATAAACATCAATATATCACTACCAAGCTAAATCATGTTTCCATCAGTCATTTAGAACAACAAAAATGCAATCATATAAAACACTGTAATACAGTCTGGTTCCAAAAAGTAACGTTTCTCAAACCCTTTACAAAAAAACTAAAGTGAATGAAGAAAAGGTCAAAAAGTCTTACTAACCATCATGCCCCTAAGGAACTGTGTGCTAGTCTGAACAGCAGTTATTTCCTGTGAAGAAAGCACGCTGCTGACATATTTGCTTGTAAATTTATCTACAACATTGAAGACACGTTTCTCACAGCTATTCCACCAAAGCCTAACCATGGCTGGCAAGTCTTTCAGTGTTATGTGGTACACAGAGCAGGCCAAGTGCGGAATCTGAGATGACAGGACTCCCGTCCCTGGGAGGGAAAGAAAGGATGTTGAAATACTCTTAACACATTAGTCACAAATGTCGGTTCCTCCACAGCACATACAAAAATTTTGATACCGACGTAACTGTGGTAACTGGAATTTCATGTACATGCTCCTATATTTGCTACTATAAATGCTTGTTTGACTCCACCTTTCTCCATCAGTCTGGTTCCTTTGTTTCTTAGGCTAATACTTAACAACTGGAAATTTATCTTCAAATTTAGATATGAACTCTAGGTGGACTAATAGAAGTCAAGAACAACTTTATATTCTAGAAATTAGAAAATGCTCACTTTGGAGCGAGGTAACAATAAGATGTTTGGAGCATGTTTGAGGTTGCAGTGTTCTATATAAGTCCATAAAGAGATAAGGGAAATCTTTCCCTTGGGATGTTGTGTTAGTAATTCTTTCTTACTGTCATCCAGATAAATTGTTCTGCAACACACAGTGATGTTCAAGTGAAAAATTAAGAAACGGAAACTCAGTATCCTTGTTTACATCTATACAAGAACATAAAATGACAACTTCAGTGAAGTCACTTTAAAGACATTCTCTTTTTCATATTTCTCAGCTAAAAAAAAAAAAACAACAGCATATCTTCTCTCATTATGGTTGATTAACTGGGTCTTCTGACCAGCATGATGAAACAACACAATTTCACATCTCAAACATTTCAAAAATACGTATTAAAATATATTCTTAATTTTATTTATGTATTAAAATAGAAGGAATAAGAAAGAAATGCCATTTAGCAGAAAAAAATATAATGTCTAGAAGCAATGAAAAAGCCCCAGAATAGGTCACACATTTTTAGTATTTCAGAAATTTTGCATACATTCAGGATTCTGGTAGTAGCAATGTATTCTTTCTGCCCTAAGTGAATAATCTAAGCATTTCCTGGTTTGTTTTTTGTTTCTCGATTTTTCTGATAAACATTTAAATTTTAGTTATGCTTCAAATGTGGAGTGTTAGCAAAAGATTTTTAAACATATGTATGTATTTGTCGGTGTGTGTGTTTATCTATTTTATAGGTAAGATTTTCTAAATATGTATTTTTAAGCGGAAAAGCATATTTAAACTTCAGCAATACCAAAACTCTTTCAAATGCAAAAATATAATTTTTACTAACCTTTGACATCTAAATGAAGCTCTTCCGTAAAGAAGGTTTTTGTGTCCATATATGGAACTTCTGAAGTTGGCCCAGAAGAGACAGGGTTTTCAGGCATAAGCCTGAACAAGTGATAAAGCAGTTTATTCAAGCTTTTAGTTCTTCTAAGGTATTGTGAGTAGAGAACTCGCAGCTGAGAGTGTTACAAAAAATAAAAAATAAAAAAAATAGCACACACACAAAATACAGATGAGACTTAACAAATATAGCTTACTCTGTAAATAATACCAGTATGTTCTTTAAAGGAATAAAAGCAAGACTGTGATTCCAAACAAGTGTTTAGAAGCATGATTTAGTTTTCTGCACCATTTTGAATGATCAGAAAATCATAAAATGTAGCAAGCTTGTTTGAAAATGCAAGAATCTGTGAATGGATCTTAAGTCTTTATTACTCTAATATTACCAACCTTGACTATTGCAGTGCAGAAATCTAAGTCTATTTATGCTTTCAGAATTCCACTAAT
Source organism: Elanus axillaris (assembly GCA_026212715.1). Taxonomy (NCBI): domain Eukaryota; kingdom Metazoa; phylum Chordata; class Aves; order Accipitriformes; family Accipitridae; genus Elanus; species Elanus axillaris. Next base: position 1,791,798 of record JANZLQ010000061.1, read on the forward strand.
GACACAAAAACAAGAGGTAGGAAGATACAAAATTAAAAGAATAAAAAGGCTGGATGAAACTTCCAAGATTCAAACCAAGTTGAAAGGAAAAGACTCTGAGCATATACCTGAGAAGAAGCTGCTTTGAAGAAAGCTAAAGTTAACTTCCAAGTGAGAAGATATCCTAGGACAAGGCAGAACTCATCACTCAGGGGCTGAATGACTGCAAATTCTCCAACTGGAATGCATTCCAGTATGTTTTCTAGCAAGAGTTCTTGAGTGGCCAGGACAGACATAAGAGCCGCTGGAGGTGATCTATGGAATAATGTTATCATCTGGCATAGTAAACTCAAAACTTGAGCATAACATTAACTCAATTTATATTTACAACTTTCCTAGAAAAGTCATGCTAGTAAAGCCATGTATGTAGAACATAAAAGGGGCCTTTTACTAGAAAAAAATTTACTTTCAAATTCACACATTAGTGCTAATTTTAATATTTTATTTTTTTTCCCCCTGAAAGGGACAGTTGGTGGTTTTACCTCTTTCAAGACAAATATAAACTGAATGCTGATCACTTAATCTAAAAGTGGTCTATGGCTGTGCTGATTTAACCTACATCATGGACAGCTGGTTTGCTTGCTTGCTTTGTTTGTCAAGACACACCAACAAAGGAGCAACTGAACAATGAATCTCCTAATCACTTAATGTGTTGGTTTTGGATTAAAAAGCCTTTTGCAGCTCCACAGTAAGGAAAGATATTAATCATTGGGCTGAGGTAGAACAATTTTTTTTTTAACTGTTATCGTATTCAGCCTTCAAACTGTTTATCAGATTCAAGCTGATTTACCTAGGTCAGTTTTCAAGGTTCAAGACACTGTGCAGCTGGACACATTCTGAATACAGCAGTCCAGCAAAAATCTGTCAAGGTTTTACAATATAAAGCATGTATGTTGCACTTACTCTATTAACTGTACTAGAAAACAATTCCAAATAGTTTCCAGTTTTAGCACAAAGGCAGATTTAACCCATTCCATTGAATATTTTCAATATTTATGACCCTACTATCATAGCCATATCTTTTTTTTTCTTTTAACATCTCCTGACAGACAACTACTCTGCTGCAGATCTCAAGTCTTATAACACATTTTAAAAATATGAAAAACAGTTGTAAAAAAACATGAGGAAAAAATACACACAATGCTGATTCCTCCTCTTCGTCACCGTAAGATTTCAGATCTTCATCATCAAATTTAGGCAATTCAGGCATTAATCTTTATAAATATGGAAAAGAAATCAGATTTAATTTTTACTATTTTAATATATCTGATGCATAGTTTTTGCTTATCAGTGTCAACACTGATGATAAACAATAAAATAATGGCAATTATTCCTTAATAAAAATACAGAATCTTTAAGAGACTTGTCACCAGTGCACCGATGGTTCCTGAATAACAACCAAAAAGCACATAGTCTTGCTCGGTTCTTTTCCAGACCTTTTACACTTCCTGAGTCATTCTAAAATAAACTCCTCCATCAGAATAAAGCTACTGCAACTTTATGCCTTTGTATACGTGAAAGATAATGGTAGCTTCTTATGCTTAAGCAAGCTGCCTCGCAATCTGCATTTTGAGCAGTCAAATGCACATAGTATTTTTCAAGTTCTATATTCTCTCTTTTGGAATTAGAGATATCCAAAAAGTTCATAAGAATACTACACATTTTTATTCACTTTCTTATCAAAATTAGTGAAAATAAAAAGGTCATACTATTTATAGTATACTGTCAGACCCAGATCAAACCTGGAATATTTCAGTTTACATTTTAGGATTCTACAAGTGTTAAAATAGGGGCTAAAAATAAATAGGTTTATAGTTGTGATACCGATAGCTATGTAACTATTGTACAGGAAATAAAATTGTATCTGCATGTACTGTGGTAAAATTTCTCCGTATACTTTTACAATGAAATTTAGAATTCATAGCTTTATATAATGTCCTCCAATACAGAACACAAATTGCCCAGTTAAGGATTTTCTCCCATAATGGAGCATGACTGCTAAACATACATCTATAAGGGCATGTTCTACAGCACATTTAAAAAGAAAGAAAAAAAAAAGAAAGAAAAAAGGAGGGGATAGGAAGTGCGAGAAGTGAGAATTTTTCAGATTCTTACTTATACAACATATGGTAGACAGAAATCTGTACAGGTCTAGCCCGGAAAAGCAACAATGGAGATAATGTATTTAGTAGAGTCTGGAGTTTATCTGGAAGATTTGTTTTCTGGCCTGCAACAAACTTTGCTGGCAATTTATGGTTCAACAACTGGTCCTTCGAGATGTAAGTTAGAGCTTCGCCCAAAGACATTAACACAGAGTTCTGAAAAGGGCCTTCAGAAGTATTTTTGGTTTCTCCTATTTAAAACAGAGAAAGACAAGCTGTGATACAGAAAGTATGGATGATATCATAAACAAACATTACTAGAAATGACTCAGACTGCACTTATCAGAATCCATCTAATCTTAAGAATCACAATGTTAAGTGCAATTACTTTACTAATTAGCATGTAAGTGTTCAAAAAAGCAAGTTTTTATAAACTACGTTGACGTAATATTCCTATAAATTCAAAAATGTGGGCTGTCAAGTTGTACTTCAGAAGAGCCTGGGAGGTACCACTATTACCCTCCTTGCCATGTACTTGCCTGTGACTTTCACCAACAGAGGTAAAAGCAAATTGTGAATTCCCTCAGAAAAGAATTCTTTCCATTCACTGATCAAGTTCACAGGAAGGTTTTCAGTAGTTTCAGGAGCTGCAGCTTCAAAGTAAGCACTAAGGGCAGATGCCAAGTCACAACTGACACAAGCAAAAATCTGCACAAGTGGGACATGATAAAGCGAACAGTTTTCACTTGTTGTCTAGGAGGAAAAAAATAAGAGGAGGAATTTTTAACCATAAATTTGCTTTAAGGTATCTGTTTCACATTCCGTGTCTATACTAGAAAGTGTAATTTCAAAGACGACTCAATTGCTAAGACCATTTTAAAATTACTTGGGGGACACCTCGCCAAAAAAAATAGTTTAAAACTGTAATCTGCACTATAGTAAGACTTAGTGAAATGAATTTCCAAGTCTCACCAACTCTTAGCCTCCTGGATTGCCTCGCTTATATGACCTTCTTTATAATGACAGAAAGAAACTGCCACCAAGTGGATTCAAATAAAATAAATGTACACAGCTGTAGCTTATCTGTAGCATTTGTGCAGCCAAGTGAGCCAAAATTGGTGTGTGAAGTGCTCACTTTTCTCTCCCAAACATACAAGTATGACATTGGTATGGCTTTTCTTTCCAAACTGTGAAAGGAAATTGACAGTACACTATTTGGAACTGGAATATTATCAAAGGTGCTATCAGGAGAATATTTCCTCTACCCCAACACAGGTCCTTCTTTTTATTTTTAATCTTACTAGTTTTCTCTGAAAAGAAATATCATTAAATATTAAAAATATTCCCAAACACTCAATCTAGGCAACAAGTTTTTCACACAAGTTTTTTGTCTGGTGTTTTGGGGTTTTTTTTAAATAAAAAAAATACAGTTTTGAGGCATATACAACATAGACAAGAAGATGAATCCTGAGACCAAGAAAGGCCACGTGGAAGTTTCCAGCCTGCCCTTATAAGTGTGTGGTGACCGAGAGCACTATAATTTAAAAAAAAAAAAACAACCAAAAAACAACAACAAAAACGTAGCTAGAGGGTAATAGATTCTGTATCTTTATTTGATTAATAAAGAACAGTCAGCTGTTCACTCTGACTGGTTTTCTAACAATGTTAGAATATAATTTTGATGTTTCATGTGATCAGTTAGATATTGAAATGCAGATACTGCTTTTCATTCAGTTAATTTTTGTCATGTTAGACTTTGGTCTTAAAGGGATATTATTTTTCAACATAGAGACCTACAGCAGATATATTTGAAAGTTATTCTCCAATTACCAATGCCATTACTAAACATTGTATTACCTCAAGAGTGAGATAATTTCATGTCCATATACAAAAAGAAATAGTATATATAGTATTGCTTGTGCTTTTAAGCCATATATGACTTTGTCAAAGCTCAATGAAAACAGATTTTGTGCAATTCTTTTTTAACATTGTGTCAAATATTTGCTAAGCTGAGATGACTATGTCCCTGCCATATGCAGGGAATAATCTAAAAAAGTAGGTACATCAAAAGTGAAGATACAACATTAGCTCTCATGTGGTAGATAGAGTTTATTCTCCTAGTTCCGTATGTTGATTGAGATGCTTTTTAAAATAAGTTATCTTTGAAATGCTGAGTACTGAGCTATTAATATTGATTGTTAATCTAAAGTACTAGAAAGTTAACACGCACATTAAATGAAACAAAGTTAAATCTGTTCAGACCATTGTGTTCTAAAATCTAAGAAAGAACCATTAGGAACACTATGATTTCCATTCCTCTTGGCAATCTTCACACATCTTTGTTCAAATTTAGCTGCTATGTGGCATAGCTTCTTATTTTACTGTATCATCCTGATACACAGCTTTCCACTTTGTAAACAGATAGATGAACTTTTAACATAAAGCTTTCAAACATTTGGGATGAAATGTCAATCAGACAGCCCAGTAAGATTATAAAAACATAGTTATTTTGTAGCCTATTTTTTTAGCCCTCCCTTACATCAGTCCAGAAGTTTCAGAAGGCACCAGGAATATCCTATTAAAAGCTGCAATGCAATGATTAGTAATAGTCTCTTTCATATTACCTCTAACCAAGCCAGCATGGAGCACATGATAAAGTCCCACTCATTATCGGCCAAAGGAGCTGTGGAATACTTCAACAGCAAGGGAAGGTAACGGATCATCTCTATGTTGAAACCAAGCAACTGAGCACTTGTTTCTTTCAGATTGCTGTAATATAAATACAACTAAAGGTTACATATCTTCATGTTGTACACACAAGTATTTCTATTCTTGCCTTCAAGCCTCCTCTTTGGACAAATTAGTCTTGCACCAGGCTCTGCCATGTGTGCTTTTGATATTCTGTTTTGAGAAGTTAGAGTACCACATTAGCTGCCAAGTCTGAATAAGCCAGTTAACAGGTACAAAACAGATTAACAAAGCTACTTGCTCATTTGCATGTTATACAGATTCCTAAAATTGTCTAATTTACATATTCACTCAAGTAATATATAACTACGAAATTTAGCAATTTTAACTAAATCAATGCAAGAAAAATAATCATTTGAGTTACTAATTTCTCTCTAGTGTCCAAATAGTGTACCTTATTTTGAGACTTTGTTGCCTTCTCACCATACTCAAGACAAATGAACCTTACTATATTTTCACTCCTTGCTGGAAGCTTTCCAAGTTACATTTTCAAGTCCAGAATTTTAAAAACCAGACATCTAAGTTTGGTATCCAAGTTTTCTTTCTACTACCTAAATAGCAATTGGAATTTGGAATTGAATATCCAGCAACACCAACAATAGTTGGTCAGTTCTGAATGCTTCTGAAAATGATTGACAGCTAGGTGCATTAAAAAAGCTCCTAGTTGCCTAGCCTTCAACAATCTGGATAAGTTTCTTCAGTATGAGTTATTAGATACTTGAAGACAGGTACATTAAACTGAGGGGTGAGATTCTACAAAGGCTTAAAAATGTAATATTAGAGCAGTGGATGGCGATTGTAACTTACAAATTGATTTTGTTGATTTTGAGTTAATAACTACCCTGTATTTTTAAAGTCCTGTTTTAGAAATTAAAAAAACAGTTAAATTATCTCAAAGTTGCACCCACCAGCTAAAGAGAAAGCTGTCCTCATTATCGTTTTTCCAAGACATTATGATTTTTAGTATTCCAGGTAGTAGATGACCACAATCAATACTTCTATCATTCAAGCAGGAGTTCAAAATGGAAAGACACCCAAATGCTCCTATAACATAATAAAAAATATCGTACTTGATAGGTGTTATTTATCAAGACAAGACAAACATTAGAATGTGTGTCAGTTGCCTGTATCATTTTATTTGAACTTAACATTAATATCATAAGACAGTTTGGATAATACCCAAGCTTTCTTCTTTGAACACTTAATCCACAGATGATGTTGTTAATCAAAAATACTGTATTCAACCCAAACTTGAAAGAAAAAAGAACCCTCAAACCAACCAAAAACTCCTACAAGATTAATTGTTGGTTTATACAATTAAAAAAAGGAAAAATACCTGGTAAGGTTGAAATCTACTTGTGCTACTAAAAATGTTATTCGCTAAGCAATTATTTGGACAGGTAATTAAGTAAATGTAACTGTGAGTTGTGAATTCCAATATTATTTTAAGAGTGTTGATTTTTACTTTCAGAGTGAAATACTACTGTTGCATTAGTACTGTTTTCCATTTTTAAGGAAAACTGCATGTATCTAGATTTCTTGGAGAATAAGAACATTTCTTACAAGAATGATGACAAAGAACTGAGTTAATATTAAGTACCATACATGCATAGCAAAAACCAACCAAACAAACAAGAAAGCCACTTCACTTAAGTGGAAGTGCAATGATTTACAAGAACTTTACCAGCACTTTCCTGATCTGGGGGAGAGGGAAAAAAAAAAAAACAACAAAAAACCACACAACAAAACTTGAATGGTAAGCCTACAACCTACATTACACTTAATGGGAAATTTTGGGTATATATTGTCTGCTCAGGAATCCCTACGAAAATGAGAAGTGGCAGAAAGGAAAATGCAGACCAGAACAAGACCACTTCACAGTAGGGGAGGAATGAGGATTCTTTTTCCCATTTTCTGTTTGAGGTTTCAGACACATTTGGTTGGTTCACCAGTTCACTCAGAAAGCTGGGAAAGTTTAACTAAGTCCAAAGAGTAAGAGTTAGGGAAACTACCACAGTAGAAAGATTCAAGGTTCCTCTCAATTGCTGCATGACACTAACACTGAAAATTTTCACACTTTGAAGACATCCATTTGAAGAATTCATCTGAAAATCTGAGGACGCTGCCAAGGGACAGATGTCCACAGTTTAAAGTCAACAAAGATAGGACTGTGCTTACTTAAATTGAAAAAACTTTTAGAAAATACAAAATCAACTATCAAGTTTTTATACAGACTGATCAGTAAGAGTATGTGCAAGAAAGCACAAAAGCAGTACTGAGAAAAACAAGTTCCTTCTTTTAAACAGTATCTAATTCAAACATATAGAAGCACTGTGTGTGAGCATTTCCAAAGAATTTTCTTGAAAAGCAAAAGGTTTGTGAAAATAAAAAAGGTTTTCTGAAGGATAGTCAAAGAAATACTATAACTCATCTCAATCACCTTTAAGTAAGTTTTGAAAAGCTGCTGGAAGTGTATGTACAGCCGTTCTGACTCGGCACACTATATCCCATGCACTGCAAGAGCTACTCAAAAATTGTACATAAACTGAAAGATTTCTTGCTAAAGCATCTAAAGACAAACATGACACTACCAGTTGACAATAGCAATATTTTTGTATGCTGTGTAAAGCCTAAATGATTAATTGAAAACTTTGATATTTACAGATGTGTTTAAATAAAATAGACCAAACAAGAAGTATGGCAATATCAAAATTCTTTTAACAATATCAGCCTAACTCCTTTAGTTCTAATTTTGTACCAAGCAGTATGGCTTGTACTTCCTTAATAAGACAGGAAACTGCTATGCCAAACAGTCTAGAAGAAATATGCAAACTGAGAAGACATTTCTTTCTAGGAAGAAAAATAATATTATAGTTAACATTTTATCTAAAAGCAAACATTATTATAAGATAATGTTCTTAAATTCTAATGAAGTGGACTGAGGTAAAAACATACTTACCATCAGTGCTGGAAAGCTCTGCCTGTGTGCATGTCATCAGTTTGGCCACACAGTGGAAGACAAGTTCTTTCTTTTCTTCCTCAGTTAAAAAAGGAGATAGACATTGAAGTGTATGCAATCTGCCCTCTGTTAATGGCAGAAACCTATTCATACAAGCAAAACATCAAGAATGAAACAAACCCAAAAATGTATCTTTAACAAAATGTCAACTGGTTCATAATGACCTAATATCCTACAATGTAACTAATCCCACACACTAAACTGAGTCTCATTTTTACATACCATACAAATATATTACCAAATTTTCAGTTTTTGGTTGTCATTCATCAGAATCAGTATCATTTAACATTATCAACATTTGCAACAAAGTAAAAGTTTATAGGCAGCAATATTACAATACCCATCTGTTGTCTTAAAAAGTTGTTTCTTCTCACAGGATACAGTCTTTTCCACATGAATCACTTTAGCCATGGTTAAGGACCAGAGTCTTCCATGTTCCTCTGATCTTCAAAGAAGAAGAAATACCCTGGTTAATATATACAGATACACAGTTCACAACAAGAGCATCTGGATTAAATTTGAATCAATACACATAAGGAAATATGGTGGCACTTAATACCATGCAAAATATAAAGACAGTGTTAAGGGTTGTTTTACTTGTTCTTACATACCTATCAAATATTGTTTGCTGAAGTATAGTTGTATTACTAAGTGTACTGAACTTCTCATATGTGATGTGCATTTCTTCCAACATATGACGATATTCCAGAAGCAGATTAGGAGGATTCTCCAATTCTTCAATCCATTGTAATGAGTACAACAGTTCTGCAACTAATTAAACAACAGAAGTTGTTGTTTACAAATAACTGATGAATATATTCAGTACATAAACAAGAATTTTCAGGTCAAAGTTTTGTTGGTTTTTTTAAGCAAGTTTTTAATGCATTAAAAAGACTATATTTACATGCAATCTCAGGTGCTCAAGAGCATGAACTAGATAATTGCCATTGCATCATAAAATACAAGGGAAGAAAAAGCTACAATAATCTATTCTAGATGTTCAGGAAATTTTAAAGCAATCAAGCATGCCAGGAACTCCAACTCCTCTCTATTTTTTTTTTTCCTTTCCTAAATTTTTTTTTTTCTTGCAGACAAGGCAATCAAGATCTAAAAGGAAAAAAAGATCCAGGAAAAAAAACCACCCTAACAAATTTGATGCTAATAGTTATCATGTGGTTTCTTCATTAGCTTACAAAGACCTACACTGAACAACTATGCTTCTTATCATGGTGAGACTTTTGGAGATTGTTAATTTGATAATGTTGTCTCTAATTTGAGCATTCTATAGATAAAAGAAACAATATTCCTCCTGGTGGAATTAAGAAAAATTGCTGTCTGAAAATACCTTTACATTACGGCTAAACACTCAGGACATTATTTCGCAGCATGGATACAGTTCCTATTGCCCACTCATACCAATGCACCACATGTTTTGGCAATGAACAACTTTGAAGCTCAACATAAATTCAAACTTCTCCAAATTCAAAGTTCTGTTGAGATAGCATGTATATAATCACAAAAGGTCCTAGAAATATAAATGCTACACCTGTGCATACTTATACTTTTAAAGGAGAACTGAAGGGAAAAAAACCCAAACAACCCAACAACAAAAGGTAAAAGGATGACTTCTCATACCTATATGTCGAACATTAACTATTCATTTATGATTACCAGTTCAGGTTAATTTACAACTACTACAAAATGTAATTCCTTTAAGTTTTACCATTGTAACTTACTTGTATTGTCATTTTTCTTTCTTTCAGCATCATCATTTCCACGGACTATACCATTTTCCAATACAAGTAGCACCATTTTACTTAGTAAGGCTGAAGTACACAAATGGCCTGGAAGTTTAGTTATGCCACACAGCTTAACACACAATTGCAAAGGTTCACAATTCATACTAAGCCTTCCTTCCAAAAGAGGTTTGTGCATCCACTGTAATACAGGCATAAAAAGAGTATGAACAAATAATTGACATTTTAATGATGCATAGAGGAGCTACGATCTGTTTAACCTTGAAAATTCAGAAGTATTAGAATATAACCATGAAAGATACAAATTAACACTGAAAGCACAAAGCTGAGGATGACCCACTCCAGCATATTAAAAAAACCTAAGTGCACAGCAGTAACTCGAAACAGCATTGCTGCCTCAGAAATAAATATGAATCTTTAGAACTCTCTATATATTACAAGAAATACTAAGGTTAATGAAGATTGGTGGTTGGACAGGAAAATTTATGTCCTTCCCCACTCTCCACTCCATGTATGTCAGCATTTTGTTGAAAGCATACCATGTTCCTCTGCAGATAACTGTGTCTTTCACAAAATGAATCTTACATAAGAATTAAAGATAAGAACACCTTCATGATGTATATTCTGTCAGACAAAATTCCTGCATTGTTAAGTAATTTGCTGGTGTTCCATGCAGAGAAGAGCAATTAATTAACTTTTTATTTTCTCCAGTAGTACTGGATGGGGCCATAAACATACAGATTTTGTCCTCTGTCATGGACAGAGTCTGAAAAGAGCCTTTACGCAGATATACACATAATCATAACTGCAGTGCCATGTCAAAATAAAGAATGCTTAAAACTCTATAAAAGACAGAGCCTTGAGGTAAGATTGACTACCATGTGCAAGTCCAGTACCATTTTCATACCTCAGTGGATAGAGACTCGTGCAATTTCCTCCACTCAGTTTTGTTTGGCATGACATGCTCAACAAAAGTTCCCACAAGATATCCAGACTGTCCATCAGCTTCCATAAGCTTAGACAACAAATCACTAACTGCAGAGATCAAAACCTGAAGGCTGAGAAGAGGAGAAAACACTGCAAACAAGTTCGGCAGTATCCAATAAAAGCAAGCTGCTTTATTTTACGTTGATACAATGCTATATACATTGTATCAATGCTATATACATGCTATACCAATGGCATTTTAAGAAGTTACACTCTATGCCACAGTTCTCTGACAGACTGAAGAACTCTGTGACATGGATGTCAATTAAATAAAGAATAGTATAGCACTGAGTTTGTTTTGGAGAACAACGTATTATGAAATGGACATGTACATCACAATTACCTTTTAACATCCAAAGAGGAAGACTGAATTTGATTCTTGACCCACAGTGCAGATTTATGCAAAAAGGTACTCTGTTTCTGCATAGTCCGAAGTTGACGCACAAGTGAACTTACACCAGACATCCAAGTGTGTTTTAATTTACATACAAGTAAATCTATTGTAGGGAAAAGAAAACAAAAACAAAAAACCAAACAGACAACCAAAACCACCACAAACAGGTAAACTCAAATCACAACCTACAGCATACAGCAACGATCACATGTCTACAGTTCCTACACCAGAAGAATTCTCTTTTCTGTGTGGTTACATGCAATAACTACCAAGGGCAAATACACAGGTTTCTTGTTGTAAAGCAATTTTAAATTAATGTTGACACACTCTTATTTATTTGAGAATAAGAGTCATGTTCCTGTTGTCTACTACAATATGTCCACAGGGTCTTCAAAACTGCAGATCTTTTTAAAATCCTGAAATACTGAACATTCACCACAACAATAGCCATTTGCAAAGCAGCATTAGTTTTCAGGCTACTGTTGTCCTACTTCACTTCTACAACACTGCAACATCTCCTTTTTATCCATATGAGTAAATGCATATACCAATTTATCACTCAAATTCTGCATTAAAAGAATGTAAGTCAGGTTCTCAGTCTGAAAATGACATGCTGGTGGAGAAGAGGAATGGGTCAATTTGTCACAGCAACTTGACCAATATAAATGGTTTCAGAACAAATAGATGTATCTTTAATGAAGTAATTGTACACATTTTTTCATAGGATTCCCACGCTGCAGAATGAACAACAAAAAAATGCTCATTCTTTGTACTACATAGACCTTAAACAATTTATGTAACACTCCAGAAAGTGTGGAATATCACAGCCTCAAAGGTAGATGAAGCACAGGGATACTAACATCAAAAAAGTTTAAAATCCTTGTAAAGATGTACAGGACTTGATGTTCAGTAGTAATTACTGACATTATAAATTAAAGCATAAATTTTCATATCAGTTACAGCTGCAAGTGCTCAGTGATGGTGACCTCAATATTCTATTATATACCTGAATCTGTTTCATGAAAAAGAACTTAAATGTAATCATCAACTACAAAAAAGTTGGGCTGAAGTTCTTTTTCCAAATTACCTGTTAAGTGCATAGCATCCTGCCTCTGAGCACACAATTGGAAGATAGTAAGCAGCAAATCTTCTGAGGATGGCATCAGTAAACACCCTTTGACTGAGCTGAAAAAGCTTGAGGCTACATCACAGATGAAAGATACTGATGGTTCAGTATTTCCAGCTTCAGAAAGATCTTTAGCTTTAGACAGAGCTGCTTGAAGTTTATCAATAATCCTTTCAACAAAAGTTTCACCAATCAAAGATTCTATTGGGAAGAGGAAAAAGACAGCATGCTTTGATTACTTGCTAAACATGATCATTCAAAGACATTAATAGGTACCAATTTGGTTTTTATTTACTAATTTTAAATGCAAAATAAAGTGCAAAGTGTTTTCAGTCTAATGTATACCTAAACTCTCTTTCTTATTCCATAATCATCTAGGATCATCTAGCCAAAACTCCACATTGCCAAGCACCCTGTCTCTAAACCAGCAGAAGGAGCTTAGACAAAAAAAGTATATAAAATAGAGCAAGTGCAGAGTGATCCCTACCCCTTTTATGCCTTCCTAGCTTCTGGCAATCAATTGTGAGCCAGAGATTACACCTAGACCATTGCATATAATTAACCCAATCAGACCAATCTTCCATGAATATGCTTAGTCTCTTCCTCACTGGATTCAAGTAGACTAATCACATTTATCCTCAAACTCCACTCCTGTGGCAATGAGTTCCATTAATTATGAACTTTCCTCAGGCTTGCTATCTCAACACCTCTAAGCAACTTCAGGCTCTTCCATTCAAAGAAACAATGAAAAACTTCTTCCCATTTGCTTTTTCCATACAAATTATGATTTTTTGGCTCTCTACCACAAGCCCATTCCCAATCATTTTCATTGCAATCTGAAAAATTCTAGTCTGTTTTATTGCCTCTACAAGCAGAAGCCACTGCATTTACATAACATCTTTCTTCGGGCATATTCTAATACTATCACACTTTTTTTTTTCCTCAAAAGTACATAGGTGAAGAAGAATATTGCAGTGACCAGAACTACAGGCAGTATTCAAGTGACACACCAGTGCTATAATAATTTTCAATTGTCCTCTGTTCTTTTCACAACAGTTCCTAATAACCTGTATTCATTTTTTATGGCTGAGCACCAACCTGCCACTTACAGGGAACCATCACAATGACTGATGATCTCTCCTGAGTTTTAACAGCTCAGAGCCTATCACTGAACAGATACAGTTACAACTGTATTTTTCCCACGTATACTTTTGATATTTATTGGCTTTGAATTTCATTTGTAATATATCAGTTAATAATTTTCACAACACACTGCTACAGCTCTGTGAAGTTTCAGTTTTGATTACTCTGAATAATTTATCAGAAATAATTATCATTATCATTCTTTCAGTATTTAGCCTCTTTCCCCTTTAATTGCTATTATCTGTTAGGTTACTGATCCATGAAAGGCCCTTCCATTTACTCCATGAGTTTACCTTGAGAAACTTAGATGAGAGAGATCATAAAATTATCTTTTTGAAAGACCACATACTCTACTTTGGCCTAAATCACTAAGTCAAGAACTACCATAGCTCCCAAAGGTCTCTTAGACTTCATCCAACATGCATTAAGAACAGGTCACATAGCACCCAGGACAAAACGAGCTCAGCAATACCTCCAGTTCTACAGCCAAAGAGCAAAGTCACTGGACAATCAGCCCTAGGACACCACTGACTCACAAGCGAGAAAGTTTGTTGAACTCTCTGGAACAGGTTTTCCTGATGCTCCTCTACATCAAAAGTTCCAGTAACAGAAATAACAATCTTACAACACCTTCAGGATGTACTGTCCATGAACACTGACTGCAGTCAACTTGTTGTGTGCCTATTTGAAACTTGAAAGCATCACAAAAGTGTCCAGCATTCAGACAAACTGAAGTACGTTACCTCAGGAATCAAAGCAAATGCTCCATTTAACAAAACACAAATGACAAGCTTACATGGAAAACGTCAAGAAAATTGAACTCCACTAGAAGCCTGTATCACAGATACCACAAAATGCAAGGAAGAAATGAAATAGATGTTATTAATAAAAACTGGATTACATATATAGCATAAGTGCACACAGTTTTTTAAAATTCATTAATCTAACTGAAAATGGCTCAAAGCAATTAATGGGCCCTGTAGCAAGGCATTACCAACACATACATAGGTCCACAACCATTGACCTTTTTATATTCTAGTTTTGAAGGTAAACTTCAGATGGTATCGTTTAAAAATTAGTATTATTTTATGGTACATCTGCTAATAAATCAAACTTAAGTTTTCCAGACTCAGAAATCTGAATCAGTTCTTTAAATTGACTTTTGTTTAGCAACACAGACCAAGAGAATTGCAGTGTCGCTGCTGCAACTTAGTGTTTACAAAATTAAACTGGACATAGTTAATTGACTCAGGTAAAAAAAAAAATTACACACAGTTCCCCCCCCCCCCAAAAAAATCCCAACACCAAAACCAATAAAAAATGCCCACAAGCAACACAGAAGAAAGCCTAGATGTTACAAATTGTTACAAATTAAGCATTCTGGAAGATCTCAAATTCCTTTCAACCTTCTACAAAGTGTAAGTGCAGTATTTACACTTCACAAACTCCAAGGAATAAATATGCTTACCATTTGTAATGTGTTGTGACAACACTAAGCTCAGGAGAGTCCACCTTTCTGAAGAGGATGATTCTGAAGAGGCTGCCATAGGTTTTAAACCCAGATGACACAGATCATCTGCTAGCATTACAAGTCTTTCTCCAAGTGTATCTCCTTTCAGCCAGTCAGAGACTAAGGAAAGTTTTGTTGTGCTTGAGCATGCCTGAATCACAAGGAAATAATTTTAGTAATCTTTTGAGGGTATTAACTTTTATTACTATCAAAGCACCAGATTAATATGTCAAACCTGCACACACAGAGTGGGAATCATATAACCCATCATAAACAGTAAGTCTCTAGGTGTTTACATCTGCAACAATCCCTTCAACTTTCTTTTTGGTCAGAGATATTAATTTATGGCTAGGTCAGACCACCACTTTAGAGTGAAACAAGTCATCTTCTGAAAGCTCTTCTTTTTCCTTTTCTCCAACTACAGAGCCCAGGGAATGTCCATATTGGAGTTAGAAAGATAACTTTTGGATGACCAGGTTGGCTGAAATAAAATCTATTTACAACACAAAATCTATTTACAGCATCTGAATTTCTCCAAAAAGAAATGGAAAGTCACAAATCAGAAAAACATTATTTTGGTAATAAGCCATTTTAAGTTCCAAAATTGTAACAACTAAGGATTCCTAAAATACACAATATCTATGAGGAAAAATACTACAGTCAACACAATAGATTGTAAATGAAGCGCTATGAATTCTTGTCCAAAAATTTGCTATACACTCCATATTTTATCCCAGGCAATCGCTTAAACCTCAGTCTCTCAATAGCCCATGTGAAAAAATGGTATACTGTCTTTCAGTTGTCAGCACAATGTAAGGGTGATGATACAAATAATCATTAGATTATTGGTCTAATACCCAACTCCATTCTCTCTAGCTTAGAAGGGATGACCAGAAACAAACCAGGAATCCCTCTGGCTCAATGACAAAACTGACCAAAAATAGAAAGGACAAAGGTGTTTTTGTTTTGGCACTGTCACTTCATTTAAGACTGGCCCCAGATTTAAATGGAGGTTTAAATGCAGTTAAAACAAACAACACTCTGAAACTATTACTACAAGATCTTCAAACTATGGAAGTTATTGCTACTTAAATAAAAAATTTTAAAAAAAGTCAAACACACACATGTAACTCTCGAAGCTAACAGCAGGGAAATATTCAAAACTATGCAAAACAAGAATGAAAAAAGTCTTAAGAGGTACCTTTTGAATTATCTGGAGAAAAATAATCCATTTCAGATCCATCTGAAGAGGAAAACAAAATTCCACAATTTTAAAAAATTCTTTGCTGAATAAGAACTATTTAATACCATTTTAACTGTTTGTTTTACAACTTTATTTGCTGCAGGGGATAAGCAGAAGTTGATAAGTTTCAGTAACAAAGTTATTGATTATATTATTTTTGGCTTCCAAGTCTCCCTCTACCACACAGATCAATAAGGGACTGTATTTACAGGAAAGGCCACCAATGACTAGTATAAAAGCACACTGTATAAAGAAGCAAGAACAGAGGAATTCTGATATTACTTTTTTTTTTATTTATACCATATAGAAACAGACATATGTCATAACCTTTCACCCCAATGTCATGTCAACCTTCCCTAAATTTACCTTCCTTATGCTGAACCTATCCAAGTTCACATAGAATATCTTCCACTTCACAGCCCCAAAATAAAATGATTAACCAATCACAGCCCACAAAAAATAGTAGTCACTTTGATAAAAACTAATAACAAAATGTATGAGCCATACCTTTGTTAAATCATCAAGAATTATTTTCCTTTCATCATTACTATTGCAACAGTTAAGCACACTGTACAAAACATCAACCAGAAGATGGGTGTCTTCCCTCCAATCTTCTTTCAGCCAAGTTATTAAATTCATATACAGAAATTGTACAGATGGACTTTCATGATGAACTTTCATTTCATTTTGGGATTCAGCTTGAGCAGACCTTGCATCATTTCTGTGCTCTAAAAGTACTTGAAAAATTCTGTTTGAAGAAAAATAGTTGAGCAGGGCAGAGAGAAATTTCAAATGCTGTTCTGACTTCTGTTCGTTGACATACACAATACTCAGTTCAGCAAGGCTGCAGACTAAATTCTCCAAAGGTTCTTTCCTTAGAAGTGAACTATGCTGCAAGTCAGCCTGCATTTCAGAGTCACTATTTCTCACTTCCGTGAGTTTTCCATTCTCCGTGTTTCTTTCAGATTCACCCTCATCTCTAAATCTGATTTTTAGAGATTTTCTGTTTGGTTTTGTAGCATGCTTTGGATTCTGAAGAATTTCTAGCATACTAGATATGGCAAACAATGAATTCTCATCAGCATCCAATATATCAACATGAAGTACACACATTTTTAAAAGATGGCCCCAAAAATTTGTCAACAGCTTTTTGAAAACTTCATCAGTGCCATTATCATTGGAGAGTTCTGCTTTAGCTTCCCAGCAGCTCAGTGTTTCTGCTATTTGATAAAATAATGGTCCATTTTGTAACCTGGGCTCCTTAAGTACAGCATCAGTAAGAGGAATTAGCTATAAAGACAAAAAAATTATTAAAGAACAGTCATCTGACTAGATGATCATTTTCTTCTTTATAATACCAGGAAATTCTATAATTTTGAAAAACCTTCTGGAAGCAATTCCAAAAACATCAGAATTACTCATGCTTGAACACTTAATAAAAATATACAATTTAAACTGCACAGTGAAAAGGAGGATATTATAGGAAGGAAAAAATTGACTGAATTCAGTAACATTCTTTTTTACAGAAAATCTAGTAAAAACTTTCAACAGAGAAGTAAATCCTCACATAAATTTACATTTTTCCTTAACACTGAATTATTACAGAACAATATCGAGTATTTCTAACAAATACCTGGTCATATACAAGCATCTGATGAATTTGTCTTCGGTCATCTTCTTCACCTATTTTCTGTAGTATGACAAAGCGCAAACATTCCATAAATGCATTTACAATTGCTGAGCTTTCTGAAGGGCTGGCTACTGCTCTGTCAGTTGACAACCTATTGAAAGGCAACATTGGAGGGAGGACACACTCAGTCGTCTATGCTTCTGAGAAACCCAGTATGCACATAACAAATGTTACCTTGGTTATGTTGTTCTTATCCAGAAAACACCAATATGAGAATATAGAATCATTGAAAGGAATAGAGATCAAAACAATTTCAGTAGAACATATTTAAAGGGTCAAAACAATAAATCTAGGCATTTAATGTAACTAATATTAAAATAGCTTTTTCATCTAGTTTTAGATATTTTTTTTTTTAACGAATGCTATGTAAATAGAGGAAACATATCCACTCAAGTATACTGTCTACTGTTTCAGCTGTTTGTCAAAACTACTCTGCAATTTTCCACACACACCACAGAGGTTTAGAAAGTGTCACTTTCTGTCATCACAGAAAAAAGAAAAAAACTAAACCACAGCCACTTTAAGTCTGAATGGCTGTGATTTGTTTGCTTTTTAATGAAAATTAACCACAGAAATTACCATACAAATATTATAACCACTTTACTACTTGTAGTGAAATTCTATACACTTTTCAAAACCAGCCCTTACATAAATCTTCTCCAAGAGCTCTGCTAATTGCCGCACCAACATCAATTGAGAATTGGGTTTTGTTAAAACAAGTTACATTTTAGTACTTCATAAAATACCTTATATATGCTTTTGAGTACACAATGCACATGCATCTATTTAAATTAGATTTGACAGAAAGGTGGTTTTGATGTATTTTAAATCATTTCAAAAAATGACAGCAGTTTCAATCCTTTAAAAATCAGTATCACAAGAATTAAAGTTCCTGCATATAGGAAATTCCACAACCACAATGCCCAATGACCTCTGTAATAATTACACACTGGTGACAAGAGCGTGATATCTTCAAAGCCATTCTTAATTTAAATTAATTGCCCATTTTAAAACTTATGATGGAATAAACATGAAACTTTGACAAAAACAGGTAAGAATGCTTTAGGTAAGGAGGAGGTAATAAAATTAGAAAGAGGCTTAAGGTTTAAGAACACAGGGACAGCCACAAAGAACTGACCTTAGCTTTGGATATTTAAAAATATTTTTAAAATAAGATTTTCAAATATCACAGTGAAAATTGTCTTTTCTCAAATAAAGAATTAATGCATATTTAAATATCCTCAAGCCAAATAATACTTTACTTATCTTTAAATGTTTAAAGAAGATTAGTTCACCTATTTCCAAACGTAAGAGAGACTGATTTCAAAAAAATAAATAAATAAATTAGTTGTTCATACCCTTGAATTACAGAGCTGAAAAAAGTTCTGAAATATTCCAGCTTTGGTTCTGCAATGCCAGGAGGTACCTTGCTAATGAACGGCAAAAGATTTGGGTATATAACAGTAGCTAGTCCTCGTCCACCTTCTCGAAGGACTGTCCATAGCTTTGGTAGAACTCCCTTTTTGGCATTTACATGACTCCAACAGTCCTGCAGAAAGAAAAACACTTATTGTAAATTAGATAATAGTATGTTGCCTTGGAAGAACTCCCAAGCTAGACATTTAATCTACCTCCCTATGTTGTACCTGAAACAAGTTATCATATAATTTAAAATTCACTTGCCAGTATTTTTAGAAATCACTTTCTCCCTATTTCAGCTTGTGAATTTAAGAAGTTAACGTGATAAAACTGCATCTGTATTAAAATCAACGGACCTTCCTCATTAGCAAACTGCAGTTGAAGGCTTGTCTTTAATCGTGCTTTAATGATGCTTGGCTGGTTTAACCCCAGCCAGCAACTAAGCACCACACAGCTGCTTGTTCACTCCCCCCTACCCAGTGGGATGAGGGAGAGAATCAGAAAAAAAAGTAAAACTTGTGGGTTGAGATAAGAACAGTTTAACAGAACAGAAAGGAAGAAAATAGTAATTATAATGATTACAATAATAAAATTACAATATTAATAAAAAGATTGGAATATGCAAAACAGGTGATGCACAACACAATTGCTTACCACTCACCAACCAATGCCCAGTTAGCTCCTGAGCAGTGATCCCCCCCCCCCCAGGCCCAACTCCCCCACACTTTATATACTAGGCATGACATGACATGGTATGGAAAACCTTGTTGCCCAGTTTGGGTCAGATGCCCTGGCTGTGTCTCCTCCCAACTTCTTGTGCCCCTCCAGCCTTGTGCACGAGAAGCTGAAAAATCCTTGACTTAGTATAAACAGTACTGAGCAGCAACTGAAAACATCAGCGTGTTATCAACATTCTCCACATACTGAACCCAAAACATAGCACTATACCGGCTACTAGGAAGATAATTAACTATCCCAGCCGAAACCAGGACAATGCTTCATAAAAATCATTATTGTAAGTGGTCCTGTATTTAATTCTGACTTCTTATTATCAAGAATAACCAATGATTTCAAAAGCCTAACTTTAGAAGCATCACCAACTTCAAAACTCCCCTCAAAAATCTTCTGATGGTTACAAAACACCTTGAAATTTTCCCACACACCACAAAGTTTTTGTCATCTGATCCGATTTATCATAGCTCCAGATACCTATAATTTAGCAAGCTGAAGATATTTTTTTCCCCCATAAACTGTTACAGTTTATACCAGCAGCTACAAAAGAGATCTGCAGCCTTAAATCCTCAAAACATCCCTGTCTATGGCAACGCCACTCATCCCACTAATAAAATCAAAGCTGGTATTTCACTTAAAGAAAAAGAAATTTGTAGAACCAAGCATTAAATTAGAAGGGGAAACAAACAAACCAAAAATGCACTGCAGGTCATTTTTGTAACCATTTTGTACCAAGAAAAAGGTTTTAAGTATTCTCTTACTTATTCGTAACTTTATTTAACCGAAGGAATTCAGGTTAATTTAATTAAACTTACAAAACAACACTGATTTTCAGGCATGCTGGACACCATATATCTGAAAGTTACAGTGAAACCCTAAGGAGGAAGAAGGAGCATGTAGCATTGCTAAGTTCATGTTATTAATCATAAAGAAAACTCAGTCAAGCTGTTCTTCCTAAATCTACATGGAGAACAATGACACTTGGTCAAAAGTTAAATTCAAGTAAAATATCTGCCTCTTCCATTTCCCACATTACCTCAATAGTGGTGATAGTATAAAGTACAGCTTCCCAAAGAGCAGGACACACCACTGCATCACTATCGTCAATGCTGAGAAGAACAGCAGGACAAACTCTTGGTGCTTCAGCTTTTACCAGCTCAGGCAAGTACTGGCAAAATGCAGAAGCCAGCTCAAAGAAAGCTGAGCGAACCTGACATAGGCCACAGAAAAAACAAAATTTTAGTCAAATGACAACACTTTGTCACTACCAGTAGTTTATAACATTCCTTTTAAAGCCACTGTAACTTACAACACGACCCCCATATTTTATCACATCAGCAAAGGCTTAAATATCATTAAAAATTAAGAAAATAAAGGAATTATTTTATAAGCCTGTTTAGAATATTAAAGAAATGTGTTTATTGATAAAACGGTTATAAAAAATTTTATTTTAATATACTTCTCAGAAGGCATGTTTTCCAAAATGCACCTTAAAACTTAACAAAATACGACCAGAATCAATTCATCACCCCATGCACTATTGGTCTTTGCAGACAAAAGACCAATAAAATGGTTTAAAAAAAATGAAAATCCAAAAGCACTAAGACCACATTCAGTAAGCTGACACAGTTTGTATCTTTTACATGAATTTGAAATGACAGCAGATTGCCAAGTAGATGATGGTTGACACAGTAATAACAAATTAGCCTATTGGACAAATGTTAGAGCAATATTGTCTATTTAAGGCCTAGAAAACTGAAGGCTGTTGCAAACATAATTCAGCGAAGTACAAAGTTCATTCTTGTAGAAAACAAGTAATGAATACTTGCTTAGGTTCAGTGTATTATTTTTAGCTAAAACTAACTAAAATAAAGAAGAAATTAAAAATTCACCTGTGGTACGTTGTGTTTGCTGTATTTCCAAAATTTGTTTTGGGACAGAAGTGGCATCAACTTTTCCTCCAAGGAATGCATCTCTCTCTTTGGCAACATGCTGAGCAACTTTTTTAAAGCTAACAAGGAACAGGTCAGAATCCGGAAAAATTTGGCTTCCCTTTCTTCCTCTGGTACAGTTCTCGGAAAACAGAACGAAACAAAACAAAAATTTAAGTGAACGATAAATAAATCAGCAGGCTTCTCAAGCTCTTCTAAATTGTCTAAACTAAACTGTCTTCAGTTTTTCTGTGTTATTCTTTTGATTTCAGATGCCAGCAATCTAAATATGTAAACTTTCCATAGCTTCTAACACTACCAAGTTACATTATAAAGTGCTAGAAAAAGAGAGAGTTTCAAGTCATCTCATCTTCCAGCTATTCATAAATGCTACTCCTAAAAGAGTTGGAATAAGAATTACACAACTGATAACACTTTCAAAAGCATTTATACTTTAGTCCCGAAGAAAGCTGCTGGTACTTGGACTCAAATAACTATTCTGCTTCTTGACACAAAACTAAATCCACTACCTCCAAGGACAGAAAACCCAATACAGACCAAGACTTAAACCATATACTTTAAAGCAGGATAACATACTGGGGGTCACTGAGTGTATCAGGTGTTTCTTTCAGAAGGTGATCTTGAAGTACCTACAGGGAAAAAAAAACCAACACATAAATTATTATTCTCATGTGTGTGTATATGTGAGTAATATAGTTTATACATTAATTCAGAAACAGCTCTACAATAAAACTACATAACCTCCAAGACAAGTCTTTTAAACACATTTTAGACATTCCAATGAACAAGAACAAAATTTAATTGACTCCTGCTGAACATTAGTAACTGTGTGGTAGTATTTGAATCAAGACTTCATAATACTTTGTAAGTTGCAGTCCTATGCCAACTTCTGGTAAAGAGAAGCCAAACTGAGACAAAACAAAATGGTTAAGTTTGCATATGATGACCCAGCAAACTCACCTTTTTAAATTCAGTCAATTCAGTTTCATATATGACTGGCAGAAGAGCATTAACTTTGATCAGAACTAGACTTATAGAGGCTCTCTGAAACACTGCTCAGCATTCTTTAATCATTTACCACTGCAGCAAAACTACTCCGGCATCATTATTCTACCTGTCAGCAACATTACGTGATGGCTGAGCATCATTACACAGAAATGCACACAAGAAAATTCACTTCATATTCATTCCTCTGGTTCCAGTCATTCTAATCAGAAGTCAAAAAAATAGAGGATATGTCTTTGCCTCAGTCTTCTCTTCACATTAGCAGGAGTGAAGTTTCAGGGGAGAGAGAAGTTTAATCATGAAGAACAGGTGAGGACAGGATGAATTTTAAACTTGTAATAAAAGTTGACATATACTCAACACAAAGCCTTAAAGAAATACAAAAGTATAAACTCACATTAAGAATTTCATCTTTACAGAATACTAAGGCTTCAGGTTGTTTGCCAGAAGGAAAAGCTTTTTCAAAAGCTACTTTTGCAGCAGAAGCAGCAGGGGAGTAAGTGTCACATTGAGCAATCAGCCAGTATCCCATGATACTTTTTAAGTAAGGAGCAAAGTGTTTCTTTACTTTAAGGATCAGTTGCTCAAAGGATTGCTGAGTTGCTTCTCGAACACGGCGATCATGATCCTGTTTAAAAAGAAGAAAAAGAAGGTTTATTCATTTAAGAAGTGTACCTTTGATGCCAGGTACTTCAAAGCAGAAGTGATGACAAAAAAAAAAAGCTGTCTCTCAGTTCAGCCATTTTTGCAATGAATTGGGCTATATAGATTTGAAAACATGCAACAACAATGACAAAGAAGTCTTGGTATCCCTAGATAAGGGGAGAGTCCTAACTTAGCAGCACCATATTCCCAGCATGTTGTACATTCAAAATTGTAACCTTTTCCTGATATCCCTAACTACAGTTCCTATTTCATACAAGCATTTAACAGAAAGACAAGAGGGAAGAAAAACAGAGAGCTCTGAAGACACTTTTGGATTAAAACAACCATAAGCCTACATAAACTGTGCATCACTATCCATTATCTGTGTATGAATTTACAATGTCATGACTTTCTACGCTCTTGGCTTCTGAAATACATACTAGGAATTGCTCTAACGGATTGGAATAGTGATTCATTTTGTCCAATTTCACATTTCCAACAGTAGCCAGTCCAGACAGTTTGGAGATGTATTAAATATATCAGAAAACTATGGATTATCTGGCTACACATGGCCTTTTCATGTCTGGGCTTTTTGTCGGTAATTTTTTGTGGTTGTTTTTTTAGTTTTGTTTTGGTTGGTTTTTTTTAATGTTAAGTCTGGTCAGATATTAGTCCTAGATCAAAGAGATTTATTACAATGTTAACCAAACAGTACATTCTCTTTAGCTGTTCTGGAATCTACATAAAAGAACTTTTCATGAGAAGAAATATCTTGTCATCTCTTTAACATAAAGGTCTAACAAAGAGCTACCTCCACCCAGCAAGTACAGCGCAGGCATTAACAGTTGAAGATTCCACCCACTGCCAATACTGAAACATCTCCACAATAAAGAACACTACTTTCCTGCAACTTCATGTTTTTCCTAGAACAAGCCAGTAATTCCAACAAAGTTAGGTATATCAATAGAGACTGTCTTAGAGGTTTTCACAGGAAGTAACCAGAGAAGTTTTTAATTTAGATACTTTAATACTTACTAGTGAAATTTTACAATAAATTCTTGGCCAGTAAGGAAGAACACCTTTTACTACTTCCACTTCTCTTTCCTTGCACATTGTCCCAAACTCTTGCATAGCCTAAAATCGAGACATCAAGAGCATGATTTAAGAAGTCAGACAGATATGTTTGCAATTTACCAGCTTCTATCAGACACTTCAACTCCCTTTTTCAAAACCCAATTAATTTCTTGCAGCTGAACATCTATAGAGTTAATTTTATGAATGTTCCATCAGCATTGCACGACGGACCTTTTTATAAGTCCTCCAAGAGACCTTTTGGATTGTAGTTCTAGCAAATTTATCAATATGAAATTAGTACTAGCTACCTTGATATATTCCTCTTCTATCCTTAAGAAAAATGTATTGTTTACTGATAAAAAAAATTTGAGGGACAAAGGATACACCTACTTTTAATTTTGTTATGATATCCCTTTTAGAAAGTTTTCGCAACACCATTCTAAAGTCAGCATCCACAAGGCTGTCTATTTCCTCTGCTCCTTGAACTGCAGGAATGTATCCTAGATCACTCTGAGATGTTCCAAAGCCAATAAACCCAGGCACTGTTCCACGTTCTTTGGCAAGGAGCTCTGCAGCTCGGCCACTGCTAGAAGGCTGACAAAAAAAACCAGGGAACTAAGTCAGTTATTTCAGTCACTTTATTTTACACACATCATGCATTTGAAATAAGGATCGTACTTATATTGTATAGTTAACCTTCTGTTTAAAACAAAGTCTCACCAAAAAAAGGCCACCTACGCTTTAAACATAGAAGTTTGACCTAGAAGATTATTCTTGTCTTTAGAATCAGCATACCCTTTTCTCATAATCCATGAATACTTATGGAAAATTTTATTGGTTTTATACATGTAAAAAAAAAACCATAACAGAAAAGTCCTTCTGTAAGAGAACAATTTATTAAGAAACCATTTACCCTCCCCCACCACTTCTGGTTTTAGTAGTCTTGTCATGTTATTGCATATGGACCAATATAGCTCTGCAGGAATGTTCTTTGTATCACTGGGAAAAATAAGAACACACACAAAACAAAGGATGCTACCAGCAACAAAAGGGCTGAGAAGCATTTAGAGAAATGGAGCAAAAGGGTACAACGTAATACAGTATAATACCACCCTATTAATACCACATTGAATGTTTTGGAGTGCACCATCTTTTCTAGTTTGCCCCAGTTAAGTCAAGACCTTACTCATCGTGTCAGCAGCTCACATTTATTTCAACCACACTCTTTTGAAAAGACTGTCCCAAAACCAACTGATACTTTAGTGTTCTCTGTGATACCTTAAAGTCCAAATACCTTTCATTTCCTAATGACAGCTGCAGTTCTGTGAGTTTGTTGCATTTTTTTAAGTAATGACAGTTTGCTGAAGTTCACCATACTCTTCTGATTTTCTCTAAGTATGCAAGCCACATTTTACCTGACTACTATATCTACAGATTAAGTCATTTTTTCTGCATGGGAAAGCTCAAGTATAAGGGAATGCTTCTTTGTGTTCTCTAGCCTTCTCTAAACGCATGCAAAGGAGAAGATTTGCAGGAATTGCATAACCTGAACACAATGCTTCACCCACAATTCTCCCATCCTGAGCAAGCACCACATACGATGGATGTCACACCGCTTCAGGCCCGGTAGCAAGACGGAGACACCACGATAGGTGTGCCCTGAGACTCTCCACAGAAAAACACACTAAATGTACCCACCGGTACCTTGCCGAACTTACAGCCGTGGTGATTTGGCGGTTACCCCCTCCTGCCCTCACCCCTCTCTGCAAATCGCCTACAAACGCCCCAGCAAGTTGCAGTCACGCTACCCTAAAGCGCCGGCCCACGCCAAGAGCCGCCCCCGAAGGCCGGCGGTGGCCCCGGCCCCAGCTACTGCAACCGGGCCCGGCGGGGAGAGGGCTTCGGCGGCGCACGGCCCCCTTCCCAAAGCACCGGCAGAGAAAGGGCGGCCTTCACCCGCCCGCCGCTGCCGGAAGCCCCAAGGCCCAGGCCGGGGCCCGGGCCCGGGCCCCGCCGCCCTCCCCGGCCAGGCCAGGCCAGGCCAGGCCGCCCACCGGAGCCATCGGCGGAGGCGGCGCAGGACCCGGGGCCAGCTTACCCGCAGGTTGCCTTTAGTTCGCTGCTTGTTTTTGCCCCCCATGGCGATGGCGGTGGCGGCCACCGGCCGTGAAAGAGTAGGCGCGCGGCCGGGGCGGGGGAGGGCGGTACTTCCGGAGGGCGGGGCTGGGCACCCCCTCCCCCGCCCGCGGAGGCGGTGAAGGAGCCGCTTCCTCCTTGGAGAGGTGCGGACGGGTTAAACGATGCCCCGCGCGTCGAGGTGTAGCACAACGCCGGTGGGGTTCTAGCTGGAAGCGCCTAAAGCTCGGTCCGTAGAGCGCGGGGGCGGGAAGCCGTGGTGCTCCTGCCCGTACGCGGCCTTAGGCTCCCCCGCTCGGCGGGGCGGGCCTGCGCCGGCCCGGCGCCCTGGACGTCGGGAGCTTTACTACATCGGCGGCATCGGAAGCCACCAAAGTCTGCTTTCCACGACACGCGTGTCCACTGAGATACGGAACCCATAGGCAAAGAAACAAACTAGCGCCCCTTGATACAAATTTGTTGAAACCGGACTCAAAAGCATACCCAGCATAAGGCACCTCAGGCTAGCGGGCTGCCAACCTGCAAACTCAGCGGGGTGAAGACTGCGTTACCGGTTTGGAGTGCACTGTGAGGGAGCCCAGTCCTTGGTAAGCCTCTGCTTTTACAGGAGTAAACTGACTAGACTCCTCAGCTACAGATGTGGTGGGGCCACCCCTGTCTCTCTCTTACCTGCATACGCACTCTTACCTATGGAAAATTCTTACGCCTCAGAGCAGGCATCCTAGCTCATCCTGTCTGCGCAAAGAAGGCTTTTGTGAACTTGCTCCTTCCTTTTTTATTTTTTTCTAAATAAAGCATTGATCTTGGGGCTTAATATATTTTCAGGTAGAAAGTAGAAGAGTGTTACAAAAAAGTCTTCATGTAGTGTATGTAAACAGTAACAAATAATGTAAACATCACATTTCCTCTCCCGACATATTCACTCTTCATTTTTGTCTCTTCTTATTCACATATTCAGTCACCATAATTCCACCTATTTGTTCATCTGTAATTCTCTAACTGCCCAGTAGGTTATCAAACATATTTGCTTTCATTCTAATTAGTTAGGTAGGTACCCTAAATGTCCTTAAAACCAGAAAGTCTAATAAAGCATTCATTTAGTCATTTTTGTTATTCAGGATTTCACCAGATATTTGTTTTCATTGAAAACTGGATTCATCATATAAATCACAAATTATTAATTCCCTCTCCAATCAGCTGTTGCAGAACAGCTAAGGATCTGCTACGAGGATTAACTTAAAAATGGAGGCACTTGGGCCTGTGGTGATCTTCAATCCCTTCAATGTCCTTCAACCCCAAAGTACATTTGAAAAACGTCAGCACATCCTTTTTCTTCTAAAAAATGATATAACTGCCCCAAATCCATATGATTTCCTCTGGCACCGTGTGCATCAAAACATTTTTCTTCCAAAGGGGAGAACTTTCTTTGTTTCTGAATCTCAGCATGTCCTCCACCTTCCAAAGAAACATCTTCTCTGTGCCGAATGAGGATTCTTTTCCATGTTAATCTTCTTACTCTGAAAGCAAGTAGAGAAATATGAATCTATAAAATACTGTTTTAGAAAATACCATGAAATAGCTATTATCACAGAAGTCAATAAATTCCATTTGTACATATATCTTGACAGAGATAATGGTTCCCTAGCTGGTCATAGAAATACTGCTCACACGCAAACACTCCCATAAGCAGGAGCTTGTTTCTTTGTATCTCCTGAGTATTCAACAAAAACCTTAATGTTATTCCTCACAAAGTAATTCAAGATGTGGCTTCAATTTCAGTGCTCACTTCTCCCTTACCTGTGCTAAGAATTCTCTTATTCTCATACTCATTTAGCTGTTATAATCAAATGACAATGTTCATTTTGTCTGCACCACCCAGATGTTTAAATGATGGGAGCAGAATAAAGCATGAATGTAAAACGATATAGCAGCATACATATGTAACACGACTAGGGTACTGCAGTTCATTGCTATACAAGACAGAGGAAGATAGAACAGAAATAAATGTGCACCATGCAGTACTAGTAGCTTTGATTGCTGCAACCAACAGTACAGTGGATAGTCAGAGTTGTAAATACATTATGATGAACACAATTACGTCATAGACCTTCACAGGTAGGAAGGTGGTTGGATTTCCCACCTTCTGGCCACATACACAACATGAAAAATGTAATAGTCTAACTATTAAAGGCATTTAAGCACAAAGAAAACTAACCTTGACCAGAACTCTTCACAACTACTTTGTAGACCTTCCACGCAAACAACACCTGGTTTCCCTGGCATGCAAAACCCTGACAGAGAGAGCTCCTTGGCCCAGTCAATAATATTCTTTCTTTTTTGCTTGTTGTAAATGTGATGACTATAGATCCACAATCGAGTGAACATGTTGTCTTCTGACTGCGTGGCATTTGATGTTGTCACTGAGGAAGATGAAAGCTCTTTGTCAATGTAAGCAGCTGCATGGTCTTTAACCCATTCCCTTGCACTCAATATGCAGGGCTCACCACTGCAGTTTTGCATTAAATACGTTTTTAGATCAGAGTTCAGGTGAATCTGCTGAGAGCGGCTTAATACCGATGACCTAAAAAAAAGAAAAATATAAATGCAGTTGTAATATGGTTATGATTTAGCATGTTTTTCAAACAGTTTTACCTCAAGCTGTCAAAAAAATCAGGCCATAATTAGATGGTAGGCACTTGCTATTGATACTTAAGTTATATTAGCTATAAAAAGGTCTTAATTAGCATTTAACTGGTGTGCTAACTCTTGAGTTTACTTATAGTACTACCAGTTTGTAAATCAAAATCAAGAAAAAGGTACTTGAAAAGTAAGTATGGTGACTGAACTAATTTCCTGTAATACACGAGGCTACTTCTTTAAACAGAAATGTTCCAACAAAATAATAACAGAAGCCTGGGAGTAACAGAATTTTGACAAGGGAAGAATAAGAGCATCAAGTAACTTTTCAATCCTTTAGTTAGCGTTAAGCCTTTTCAAAATGGACAACAGTCTCTCTTCCTGAGCACCAGACCTATGAACAGTATCTACAAGTAACCCTTCTGTACAGAAGATGGCACTCCTCCACGCTTTTCCCAGGTTTCTCACTTATTTGCCGAGGACACCAGAGAAATCATAACCTTGGAGATTTGTTTTTCTTCAACATTGTTGTCCATCTGGCTTAATTTGACAGTAATCTATGAAAAAGTACTGCTTTTCCCTGTTAGAACTGTATTTATGTAGCACACCATAGCTCCTAAATGTTTTTATTAGCTGTACTTTTAATGCCATACCTCACAGTAATTTCTGGTAGGACAGTTGGATACTTGAATGGTAAAGCACAGGCCATAGAGAATTCCACCTAAAAACAAATGAGCAACTGTTCAGTTCAAGTAAGCCCTAAAATCCCACAAAATAAAAACAAATAAAATTTTTAAAAAGTGTTTATGATACCATAGAGGCATTGGAGACCTCTGGCTTTACATTCAGTACAAACTGAACTTTTGAAGATGGCATCTCTGCAGACTCATTTTCAGCATAGTGTTTCAGTTCTGCTACAGCCAGCTGGTCAGTCACGACGAACTCTTCCTCATGAGGAAACATGCTGGAGAGTAAATCTAGTTCTGAAATTTGTACCTCAGCTTCTTCTCGGTTACTCATTTCTGTTGTTTCCTAAGCAAAAGGGAAATCAGGGAAGAAAAACAGGGCTTGAATGTAGGACAAAGTTCATGAACCACCTCCCACGGAAATCACATCAGTCCCTGTAACCGAGCCCATCAAAACCAGCTCTTACGCGCCGGCCGGCCGCGCATGCGCCGACACGTCCCCGTTCCCTTCACCGCCCTTCCCTTGCGCCGCGTCCTCACGACCCCACAATGCAACGCGCCGGAAGCGCCCATGGCAGCCGGCGGCCGTCGCCCGACCGCCTGGGGATGAGGTGAAGTTGCCGCTGCTGCCCCGAGACGGAGCCATGCACCACCGAGCTGTTCGCACCGCGGCAGGTGAGGGACGGAAGCTCGCCGGTCCTGTCTGTCGTCGCGCCCCTACCGCCGCGGGACTCGCTCCTCCGGCGCTCCGGCAGCCTCCTGTGCGGCCGGGACGCTCGGCTTTCCCCATTGCCTGCAGTGCCTGTCAGTGAAGGCGCGGGAGGCGGGCGCGGGAGGCGGGCGCGGGCCAATCGGAAGCAGGTGGGGCGGTGCAGCGCGGCGGCGGGCCCGGGGAGCACGTGGGCGGCGCGGCCCGGCCCGCGGGACGGGGGTGAGTGGGGCGGACGCGGATGGCGAGCCGGGCTGGGGGGGCAAGCCGGGCCGGGCCGGGGTAGGAGCCGAGCCGGCCCGAGCTCCCGGCTGGGCCGGGCCGAGTCCCGGGGCGCACCTGCTCCCCGCCGCTGCCCTCGGGACAGGGAGCGTCGGCTCCCGCCGCCCACGGGTGACCGGCGGAGCCTCCTGGGGCCCGGCCGGCTGCCTGGGGCGGGCGCCCGGTGGTTTCGCAGGCGTGCCGCCGCGGGCATTTTCCCGGGTCTCCGTGCGCAGCAGGTGCGCTTTCGGTCGTTTGCAGACCACTCTACCTTGTATTTACTTTTTTTTCCCCTTCTTTTTTAAAAATAACGGCCGTTGCATTGCTATAGCTGTGAGGCTCTGCAGCGCGTTTCCTCGCGTGGGCCGTTCCGTGGAAAAGGCTGGTGAAGAACCTGTTGGACAAGTCTGTCCAGACACAGCGTGGGTTAAATTAACAGCTACGCGTGTTCGTGCTGTCCTGCTTTCCTGGCAGAGGCGAAGCCACTTTGGAAAGGATTTTAACAGTTTAGAGTTGTTCATAAAATACTGTAGCTTCTTGCAGAAAAATGTGCTGTGGAGGGAGTCTGTTGGATGAGCAGAAATTTCTTTTTCTGAACAGATCGAATGCTAAGTTGTAAAAGTTGATGATTCCACTCTTAATGAAGTGGCTGCCTACCTGTCATCTAACAACTGGGTAATCTGTCCTAAAAGCATGCTTCAAAAAGGTTTTTCATACAAAAAGTTCTCTCCGGGTATCATGCCTAAACTCTTCCCAGCTGTTTCTCTCTGATTCTGGTGAGCTGGTTCAGTTTACAGCTGTGACAGCTGCAAGTGGGTAGCTGTTCTTTATGGTGGCTGGTGTGCTGCTGAGCACAAGCTAAGAAATGGTTTTGAAAGGATGAACATTACAAGTCAGGTTTAATGCTGTGCTAACATGTTCGTGTGAAGGATGGACAACAGGGTTAGGCCAGCCTGCAAAGGCTGTGTCAGACTGCAGAGACTTGATTTGGAACCCTGTCAGCTTGCACATTTTCATTGTACAGCATATGTCAATTTTTTTTACTTTACCTGATCTTTTGTGTGATAAGGCACAGGGGCTACAGACTAGAAGCCAAAAATGTCCTACCATATGTGCAGTAGCCAACTTTTTGAAGGCAAGCACTTGGCTTAGGACTCTGTAGTGGTAGATCACTCTTGACTAGAAGGGTTTACAGGCATACCAGATAACAGACCCTACCTGAATTATTTGCTTGGTGTGTTGGGAAGTCATGATAAATCTCCCCCAGTGAAGAAACTGAAAAATCAAAACTCCCATTGTCTGTATATTTTCCAATATATTAGCATATTTGCATATGTCAGACTTCATCAAAGATACAAAGAATTTGCGGTGAGGGAAACTGAAAGATTGTAATTGCAGAAAAAATGGATATTTAATTGCAACAAAGACAATTATTTTTCTGAAAACCTCTGCATTATTAGTTAGTATGAGTCCTAAAGTTTTATAGGATTTTTGATACTGCAGGTTCCCATCGTGTTCTTTTGTGCAATGTTTCTTTCTGATTTAAGGTTTTAAATCATTTGGGTTTTATAATTCACACTGTGATCTTGTCTCTACAACAGTTATGATTATTTCATGTTAATGTATAATTAATTTGACATTTTCAAAAGAAAATAAAGTAAAACAAGTTAATTCATCTCAAGGGACATCTCGGCCATAGAAATAATTCGTTGTTTAGCAATGAAGAAGTAAAACCAAAACCTACTTTCTAAATTACTGTTTTTCTTTGCTAGGTCACTGTTGCATGTAAGAAAAATTACAGACTACAAGTATGGGAAAGAAACGCGTCAAAGGCAAAACTGCACAGTCTGATGAGACTCTGGATACGCTGGGTATGTGTCCTCAGAGAAGTCTGTGGTCCTAATGTTTGTTTTAACTTCACAGAGGGCTTGAAAATTCATTAATGTTAGAAAGCCTTTACATTAGTCACTGACTTTAAAGTCCCATTTACAAAGTGTGTGTTCATGTAATTGAAGCTGAAGTCTACCAAGAAGCATTAATGTTGCTTCTTTTCTAAGTATGCTAGAAAATAATAATCCTGTCTTAAAAACCAGGTTTATTTTCTGGTTTTCAGGAAACTCGGACACAGAGTTCTTTACTGGTACACAGATCGTGTTGAATCATATAAAACTCCTCAGAATAGGAAGGGTTAGTAGACTCAGCTGCTAAGCTTGTCATAAGTGTAAGTAGCATTTTCCTAATGCAGATTTTGTCGCAGAAGGTTCTCACTCCAGCAAAAAAAGATTGCAATTAAAATATTTCTGTGAAACCATTTGTCTTTACACTAGCAACTAACTTGATACCAGCCCTGGACACCCCAGCTCTCTAGTCATAGTGCTTTTCCATTAAAACCTGTTTTTCTTCCTTGTCTTCTGTTCATTTAGAGAAAATCACAAATCGTTATGTTGATCATTCTAGCTGGATCTCACCCCCTGTATTGAAATTTTGTTATTTTGGTTACCCTGGTTATTCTAGCTCTCATGTTTCCTTGTGCTGCGTAGCATTCTCTTCTACCGCCTTGTCTACCAGGTCACAGATTGTGTCTTTCCCATCTTTTTTGTTGATTCTGACTGGGGAAACAAGTTGGACCATGCTAATTTATCTGGAAGAAAGAGCACTTGCAGTTTTAGCGGAGAGGCTCAGTATGATGGCCTGTTTATCTTAAATCCAATTCTATTCTACTTTGGTTTCCTGCTTGTCCTGGTCTTGTGGTAGCTTCTCTCTCCTATGGCTTTCTAGCTTCTTTTAGGGGAGGGGTTTTGTTTGGTTTTACTGTAGGCAAGATCAGTATCTGCTATGACTGTTCCTCATTTTTCTCCAGCCAAAAAAATCAGTTATGGTGCAGTTGCTGATGGCATCACACTTGTGTGGCTCAAAATAGCTAGCTTACACTGACAAAGTCCTGTAAAGCCACAAATGTAAACTAAGACTGATCTTGGTGAATAATTCCACTGTATAGTAGCAGCCAATATACAAAAGGTTTATTTAAAACCCACAGTTTTGAAGTTGTAGATGAAACTTGTGTATTTTTAAAAAGGCTTAAATAATGCATTGAAATATCTGTATTTGGCTCTCCTTGGCTAGCATTTGTACCGTGGTAAAATCCTATAATCTTGAACAGAAACAGAAGTGTAGGTACAAAACTTTTCACTGGTTTCAACTCATTTCAAGAAAAGTTTGCTATCTTGAGGCTGTAATCTTGCATATGGTCCTCAACAAAGACAGATTCAGAGCTATTGTGCTATCTGAGCAGTAAAAATATCTCTGTAGCAAAGGACTTAAGACAGTTGAATTATGTAAACAACTATATAATTCTTCTCAATAGTAGTTTCACAAAAATGTGATTTTTAATTTTTTTAACATTAAGTACATACAGTGTTTTTCTTTTAGCATAGTTTTGTTTACTCTGTGCTTTTTTTACTTTTGAGGTAGTCCTTTGTATTGTCAGATATTTGACCCTATATTTGCAAATTTAGATATTTGTAACTGCAAATACTGAAGGACTGTAGGCTGCTGATGCTAAATGTCTTGGAAACCTACACGGTTAAAAAAAAAAAAAAGTTCCTCATTTTTTGTTTGGAAGAACTTGAATCAGTTTGCGTATGCATTGTCTGTCAATCACAATTTCTCTGTACATGACTTAAGCTTAGAGGCAGCTTCTCTTTGCTCAAGTGTTGGTGTAACCAACAAACTTAAAAATTAAAAAAGAAATAAGACAATTACACTCCTGATAGTAGCTCTTAGCAACAGATGCCTGTACTCAGTATAACAATTCTTAGCAGAGTTTGGTTAAATAGATAAGAATTCACACCAGGCCTAGAAGGTGCAGCTCCTAAAGTAGGGTGTAGTATTGTAGTGAAGTGATAATGATATAGGTAGCATGACTCTGCCATTCTTTTTTTATCATAGTCTGCTGCATAATTTCACCGAGGCAGCTCAGCTGGAAGCGTAACCTCCATAATCTCCACTTTTATAGGCCAGCCAGGTGCTGCCTTGGTGACTGGGAATCGTGGCAGTGGGCTGTGGCTGCTCCCTGGGAGGTGTGGGAATCGTAACGCCACAATAATAGAAGCCCACAGCCTGGCACAGTAGGTAGGTTTGTATCCAAAGGTTTTGTCAACTCCTCTGACTAGATGTAGATTTGAGTGATATTTTGGGGTTTTTTGTTGGTTCTGGTTTTTGTTGTTTTTTTTTTTTACAGTAATTCAGTAAGTAAGGATGCAGCAACAATATCCCCAGATTGTGAGTGGGGGTAACAAAGGGTTTCTTTCTATCTGCTAAATTGTCAATGTTTCTTTGACTCTAGAAAGGCTGTCCTAGCTTCTGGATTGCTGCCTATGTCTTTGAAGCCTAGAGACATTTGCATTTGTTATGATACCTATATCCTTCTTGTGCTTTTTATTTTGTAGCACCTGTGTGCAAGCATATTCGTAAAGGATTGGAACAAGGTCATCTGAAAAAGGCACTGCTGAATGTGGAGTGGCATGTTTGTCAGGACTGCAAAGCAGACAACAAGAAACAAGAGAAATCCGAGGAAGAGACTGATGAAAGCCCTTCAATATGGTTATGTCTAAAATGTGGCCACAGGGTATCTCTTGTTTTGTTGTTAATTTGTCTCAATATCTTTCAGTGCCTCATAATATAGTGGAACAAGAGAGCTTCTAATTAAACTCTTATTTCTTTTTTATTTTAAAGGTGGTGCTACGTAAATGATTTTTTTATATTTTAGTGTGATTAAAAAATGTCTGCTCTGAATTGCAGATTAAGTACTTAGAAGCTTGGCACAAAGACATTTAGCAGACTCAAGGCTAAAATACAATCTTGAGGACTTACTCTCCTAGGAATTCCAAATTATTTTGCGAAGAAAGTAAAAATTTCTGTTAATGCTCCTGGTTTGTGATTTTTACAAAAAGATCTTATGCTCACATTAGTTTATTAAACTTAGAACTCTGCATGGTGAAGAGGCTTTTGTTCTGTTTAGTTCTTCAAGCTGTTCAAACTGGAATTTGTAAATTAGATGTTCAGTCCCTGAGCAACTTTATGGTTATTCTGCACCCAGTAAGTTACCTTTCTCTCTGCAGAAGTAAGTCTCTTGAAATAGAGACCCATCTGTTTATCCTATTTAGTTAACATAATTTAACAGTTTTCATTTTAATACTTTGTTTAAACACTGATTTTATGTATGCTTCATTGATAGTCAACTGGATTTTGTGACACTTCTGATTATCAACATTATAGGGCTGTGGCAGAAATTCTCAAGAACAGCATGCTTTAAAGCATTATACAACGCCAAGATCAGATCCCCATTGTTTGGTTCTCAGTTTGGACAACTGGAGTGTGTGGTGAGTTTGTCAGGCAATAGTTATAAGACAGAGCTGGAGGGCAACAGAGGCTGGGATGTAATTTGTGATTTTTTTTCTTTGTGAATTCTAGGATTTATCTCTAGATGCATATAAAGCATTTCCACACACAAAAATCCCAGCAGTCTTTGCTGAGATTTGCTGAATAAATATTACTTTCTTGTAAAATTCGTAACTAGAAACTTTTCATAACTGAAGTTGAAATTGACCAACTAGCAAATGCTGTTGACTTCATATTTTACTGCTTTTGCTTGTTCACAATACTGACACATGGGAAAAAATGTTGATATGTAGCTCTAAATCTTAATTTTCAGCCTTAGGAGAAGCTCCTTTTTGATGTGCACATAGTGACAAATTTAATTACTTTTATTTTCTCAATAAATATGGCTTCTTAATACCATATGTATAGTTAAGAAGCACAACTGTAGAATTACAAGATGCTACTGGATCAATCAATATAAATTTGATCTCCCTGGTAGTATTTCCTTCTCTTAAAAGGAATGGTATGTTATTATATAAGGGGGAACCTTAATTTTCTAAACTGTGCTCTACAGAAATACTGTGCCTGACATAAAGAGTTTTAATTTTTCTTAGTAACCTTTTTTTAAACTTGTTATTTGTCATTATGTTCGTGTTATATAACATTATCTCTTTATGTGGCCATATTTAGCACTTTTATGTGTAAAGATCAGTATTTTTATTGAACTCTAGAATGGAAATGGATATTATTAATAATGTGTTACTAATGAAGTAGTGAACTTCTTTTTGTGAATTTAAATTGTGTTAAAATTATGGTTTTGAAGTGAATGCTTTACTTTTTCTGTTCTAAAACTTATGTAACTTTTAAATGTAAATACATGAGAATGAGAGGATGTTGTCTAAGCAAGATGTTTTGTTTCCTCCTAGAATCTCTTGGTTGTACATACTTGCACAAGAAATTATTCAGAGATTGAGATACTGGGTATAAGTTGTTATAAATCAAACCTATGGTCAAGAACTGTATTTCACAGTGGGCCTAGTACATAAAAGCAAAAGCAGATTTGATCAGAATTTATTAATGCTATGAAAGTATGAATAAATCTCTCTATAGTGTGCATGCATATGTGGTTGAAATTGGATTTGAATAGTACCTGTAAACAGTTAAAAGAAACATTTTGAACTTGGAGAAAGAGGAGAGTACTAGTAATTCATTGAGTTCTGCTGTTTTGGGTTTACAAGTGCTGTTGTGTATGTTTTCAGTACTAGTATGACATAGCAGTTGGATATACTTAGCGTTTTTCACCCACTAGTCAAAAAGCCATCGCTGAAAAACTTTTTCTAATCCCTTGATTCCTTGAAGGTTATCTACAAAATTTTTGAGGGGTGAAAGCTTACGGTATTAAAATGGCCCACAGAAGTAACTATCGTTTGTTATTCCAGGAGTGAGAATTACTATTTTTATAATTAACCAGACAAAGAATACATACTTAACGTATCCAAAAGTTGAGCCAATTTTTTTTGAGATGTGAAGAAATGTGAAAATTGTGGCTAATTCCAGGGATGCTGCAAATCTAAGGAAGCACTTTGCTGCAGACTTCTGCTGCTTTTCATATCAGAAAATAGAGCCTGACTTACGGTAATTGTGAAGTCTGGTAAATGCATTTATGCCTAAGAACTGTAATTCATGTGTTTCAAAGTGCAGAAGTATTTGTGTTCTTTTCAATACCTTTTGTCGCCTCTTCAAAGAGCTGATTGGGCAGAACTACAAAATCGGTACATAGAACTCTCCTTCAGCTGTATGTGTTCTGGCGGAATTTAACTCTTACTTGAGCCTTTATCACTGCAGCTTCTCTCACAATTTTGTTTAAAACAGATTAGTGGCCTAACCACGCACTTCTTTGCTCATAAAGAAACATACTTGTTTCTATCAGCAGTGGAAGAGCAAGTAAAAGTGTGCAGGATTAATGCAGGACACTGATTTATTTCTTATCCAATTTAAATATAATGAAATACTTGCTTGGCTAGAATACTCAGAATATTTTCCCATGCCATAACATTCGTAAGTAATTTTCTTTAGAGCCTGATATCTTAGTTTCTTGATTTTGGTAAAATTTTCCTGCATTTATTTTCCTTGCAACAAGATTCCGAAGCACATCTTTTAAGAGTCAAATTGATATTTGTAAATTGCAACCTCCAGTGACTCAAATCATTTAGTAAAGATAGTTTATAAACTTTTTATTATCTTGATCAGGAATAGATGGAACTCTTCTTTAAGATTTCTGAATCTTAAAATATAACTTGTAGTTTTGTAACTTTCTGTAATGAATTGCATCAAACAAGAAAATAGTTTTTTTTATATAGTAGATTTTTAAACATTAGGAAAATTAATTGTTTTTCTTTGGGGCGGTGGGGGCGGAGGCAGGTGCTACATATGCGATAATGAAGTTCCGTATAGCACATCAACCCGATTGGGCCAGACTGTGGATTATGTTAGAAAACAAGTTTGTATTGACTCATCACGTACAGGTAAGTAATTATAGTATACATATAGTAAATCAGAAAATCCATTAAATGTAGGAGACAGTACTGTAAATTTAGATTTAACTTTTGGGGCACCTGATGGTAAAGTGAAAAGCTGATTCCATCTTTTTTTTTATCTTTTTTTTCCCCTTTGTCAGAATTCTGATAGCAGAAGTAATGTCCTAGCCCGTGGACCTAATTGGACCAGGATTTTGCTCAGTGTCCCCTAAACTTTTACAGACCAAAAATACAGAAATAGGAGGAAAAAAATAAAATTCTAATGGGACTTTTTTTTAAAATGTGATGTTCAGTTGTTCTGTGAGTAAGGAATTGACTTTCAGTATTTAGAAGTGCTGTCTTTATTCATCAGTATTGCTCAGTCTGTCTTGAGATCTGAAAGAGAATTGTCATTGCTTAAGGATCATTTGATTTGATTATTTTTTAAAGTATTTTTGTAGGTATTTGTGAATGTATCAGCTGGAATGACTAAGGGTCCAGCTGTTGCAGCACATTTCCTAATGGAAGGGCTATACAAGAGGATTTGTCTGCTGGGTCTGTACATTTAGTATAGGTAGTTGCAGTGCATTCAGAACTCTAAAATAGTGTGTTCAGCCTGCAGTCTGTCTGCAAAACATGGTTGTTTAAAAGGAAACAAACCCAGCAAAACCCCCTGTTTCCACAATGGCAAAACTGTTTTTGTACAAGGCATTTCCACTAGAAAGCTTGGAAGAATTTGCATATCAAAATAAAAGCTGTAACTCATAGCTATAAAAAATTCCAGCATTATCCTACACTTGGGTGAAAACATAGCCTCCTTGGGAAATAGATCATAACCATCCAGCAATGCCAAGGGGCTGTCTCTGAATATTTGTTCAGGAATCAGCTAAGGTTTTCCCACAGGGACCAGAATCTTTGAGTGGTTTTGGTCAGTCTTTCCCAGATATGTAGTTTCTCTACATCTAATATTTGAATTTCATACTGGTTGCCAAAATTTTCTTCTCGGGTTTGAACTGGAAAACAGATGAATACCTGGGTGCAGTTGTCTGTTTCAGGTGTTCCATCTGTTGTTGTCCATCCATCTGTTTCTTGTCCATCTGCAAAGATTGTATTGTCTGTTTTCCTTGATTTCTCTGAGCTGGTGTTACTTTATTCTAAAGTTAAGCTTGGCTTACAGCCTTATTTATCAGAAATCTAATCAATAGTAGACTGCCAAACTGGCAGAACCAGTGTGGGTGTTATTCTGAAAATTACCTGGAATTCCCTTACAGTTTTATTAAACAGGTCATCAAAATTTTGAGCTATACACCAAAGTAATTTGGGGGAAAATGTCTTTAATGTGTCTTGCAGAACATAAACCTTCCGGTTTCATCTGTTTAGGTTCATGAAATGAACATGAGAATACTCTGACAGTGGGAGGCCTGTGCATTTCATTTCAGACAATAATGCCATGTCAAAAGGGATATTATCTCAGATGCCGTGTTGTATAAAGTACTAACATAGGTGATTTTGCAACAGGAATAAAATTTCAGATAACACATGCGGAGTTTCAGAGGTTGTTGGTATGAATGGCTTGTGGGCCAATTGGCATGTTGTAATTGTATGCTGATCTGAAATGGCATTTCAGGGGTTTCTTGATTCTTCTGTTCTTGTTGCTGGTTTGTTTTGTTTATTTTTTTAACTCCTTTTACCTATACAGTTTAAGAACTTAAACCAGCAGTGTTACATTTATACAGTTACAGAACTAGTTATCACATGTTTTAAACATGACAGATTAAACATGACAAGTTTTAAACATGACAGATTACTGCTGCCTATAATAATTTTCCTATCCCATTCCCTATTACTGGGTTAATATGTGTATTTTTTTTTTATTATTTCAGTAGAAAAACAAGAAGAGAACAAAGAATTTGAAAATAAAAAAGTAGAGAAAGACAGCAAAAATGAGCAAGAAAAGGAAGTCTCACTTAAAGAAGAGAATTCTCATCCAAGTACTAACTTGGAAGTGACTGTGAAAGGACTTAGTAACTTGGGGAATACATGTTTCTTTAATGCAGTGATGCAGGTATGGTAGTTATTGCTGCTTTAAAAAAAAACCTGAGTAACA
This sequence comes from Elanus axillaris, assembly GCA_026212715.1. Lineage (NCBI taxonomy): Eukaryota > Metazoa > Chordata > Aves > Accipitriformes > Accipitridae > Elanus > Elanus axillaris. The sequence goes on from JANZLQ010000061.1 coordinate 1,832,814, forward strand.
AAAAAACCCAACAAACAACTCCACAAAAACACTGCCCCAGTATTTTACAATGACCCAATTAGAATGTTATTTTTATCTGCCAAGAATGATGGGTTATTTCTAAAAATAGTGTGTTGGCCCAGAGAAATAAGAAGAAATGGAGCTGCAGGTTCAGACATGCTCTAAGGGAAAATATAACAAACTGCCTTGTCTTTTAGGGACAGCATCCTTCAATGATGTAGATTAAGCATGCCAACTTCCTAATTTAGTAAAAAAAATTAAATAGTCTGGCACATCACTCTTGCTGACCTCTTGAAATATAAGAGATTAATACCCAAAGACTGTGGGTGTTTACTGAAACAAAAATGTCTCTGTCAGCAACAGGAAATCAAATAAAAGTAAATTATTAACAGCATGAGCATATTGCATTGCCATCTTGTGTGTCTTGCTCGGCTAAGGGATGTTTGGATAGAATAAATTTGCTCTTTCATGTGTATTGAAACTCGCATGTAATCTTGTGCTCTTTGGCTCTTGATACTGAAGCTTTACTCAAACAAAATTCCCACTGTACTTGCAGGTTTTAGTAAACTTTAATTTTTTTAAAACATGTTTTAAACCAAGCAAATATGCTTGATTTTAGAAACAGACACTAGTAAACAGACTGCCAAAAGATCAGTCTGTAGAAGAATAGTACATTTAGGGTTTCTGCAATCTAAAGTAATACATAGAGAGGACGCTTGGAAGTCTGTTTGCTGTATGGAATGTACCTTTAAATGTTAACTCTGTTAGAATTTCCAGAGTGTTAGTTACCATTCTAGTTCTGTGTTTCGGAAAAATAAATTGCTGCTGGTCGTGTTGCTACAAATTCAATGACCAGTGGAACTCACCTGCCCTTCCCCAGTTACCAACCTTTTTCTTTATGTTCTACAGAATTTATCACAAACTCCAGTCCTGAGGGAGCTGCTTAAAGAAGCTAAAATGCCTGGCACAACAGTTAAGATCGAGTCACCCGAGTTATCCATGGTATATATACTTTGACCCTCCATAATGTTTCTCCCTGCTCTTCCAATCTGTCAAAGAAACAAGCAGTATTCATATCTGATTTTAAAGCTGTTTCAGCTAAACACTAGCAAGATTAAGATGTAAAATCAGTGGGAACTTCACCATAAAGCTACTTCTGAAGTCAGCGGAGATCTTTTATCAAAGTGAAAGAGCAGTGATTCAATACTTTTAACTATTAGTTGTCATCAAAGGAGTATTTACGTTATGATTCAGTCATTTAAAGGATGAAAATGTGTAACTTTTGCTATGGTCTTACTTGTCTAAATGCAAAATAGGAAACTAGAGCATGTCTGCAGCACTAACTTAAATAACACACCTGTCATTACAGTTAGGGATTTGGATGGGAAAGAAAGGTTGTGCATTTTAAGAAATTGTATTTTTTTTGTAATAAAAGCAAGAAATGCAGAATTGCAACTAAGCAATAAATAATTAATTATTCTTAGCCCAATGTTTTGGTATCATCTCATGAGAAACCATGTGTTGATTTTTTTTTTTTTGTCAGGTTAACTTACTGCCATTTTGGAATTGTGTGTGTTCTATTTTATAATAATGTTTTCAAGAACTGAAGTGTTTTAGATAAGAAAAAACTTACTCCAGAATGTCTGTCATCAAATTAAGGCAAAACAACTTTGTTGCTTTTGTTTAAAACAGGAACCTCAGCTGATAAAACTAGATCAGCCAGGTCCTTTGACATTAGCCATGTATCAGTTCCTGACGGAAATGCAAGAGTCAAAAAAAGGGGTAGTCACTCCTAAGGAACTTTTTGCTCAGGTTTGTAAAAAGTGAGTATCTGTACAATTGCATGTCATAGTGAGTATGAAAAAAGTTTGTTAGTTGTTGAAAGAGAAGATCAATTTTCTCCCATTTTTTTCTTGAGCTGACATCAGAGCATATAAAATTTCTGTAATACTTAACAAGTTTTCAAAGAAGAGGATAACGAGCAAAATATAAATGAATAGAAGTAAAATTAAAGATACTCAGTGATGTTCTGATTAGCTAGCTTCATATTTTTAGAAAATACCTTCTGTAGACACTTGTTGCTTTTATATACATACATGCTTGAGACTTTGTCCTTTTGTGTCTGGTATGAATTGTTTTTACTTGGAGATAGCAAAGTTCAGTTATACTTGACAATTATTGTCTCATTTAACAGAGCAATACGATTTAAAGGCTATCAGCAGCAAGACAGTCATGAATTGCTTCGTTGCTTACTTGATGGAATGAGAGCCGAAGAAATCCAAGTGAGTGCTAGTTTCATAGTTGCACATGCCTTTCTGCTACATACCCCAGACCAATACTTTCTCCTCTGCTGAGGGGAGAAAGTATGTTATTTCTGAGAAGTCAAGCCCTGTAGAGTGGTTTGTGCTGCCCATAGCACTTACTTGAAGCAGATTAGCAACAGAGCTATAGAACTGGGCAGCATCTAAGCAGTGAGGTTGTGAAGGAGCAACCACAGGCATTACTGTTTTCATTTAACAAAACTATTCAAAGAGAGAATTTTGTTTGTGGCCTATATCTCTTACATAAATTGCACACATTGTTTAGGTTTCTAAGGTGATTATATTCTCTGCCTTTTGGGAAAGCAGCGTACTGGTAATTCTCTATGCTTTTCTAGTAAAATTGAGTAGAAGGGTTCAGTTTTACTTGCTCTAAATGTCTTAAGTTAATTCAACACTTATAAATGTCTGTTGTTCTTCAGAAATAGATTGACTTGTCCAAACTTTCTACAGAAAAAGTGGGTATTGAGTATGTGTAGTCTCCCTAAAGATTGTCCTTTTGTCTTAATTTCTGAAATGCCTGAAAGTTCACTTGTAGAAATTCCTTTTATTTCTTATTATTTTTTTTCCCCCCAGTTTTAATTTAGGAAAGTATTTCATCCTTAGACTGATTTTCTTACATACTAATTGCTAATATCTGCAGGAACTACTTTGTGTCTCTACGGGTGTTTGTGTTGTTTGTATTGATTCTCTTAATTGATGAAGATTAAGCTTTTTCCTCCATCTGAAACATTTTTTAAAATGAACTAGTTAACTGAATTAGTTTAGGAAATTTTATAGTGTGTATTTGTTTTGAAAATTTCAGCAAGTAAGTGTTGGAATACTGAAGGCGCTGACTGACTCTAACAAACAAAATGAAGAAGAACTTAAAAAGAAAATTAAAGGTAAAATACACGTTACTGATGTGATAATTTAAAATCTCTTTCACTGAAGTATACACAAAGTAACAGTAATAGTGTCAATTAAAAGATACATGTTTAATTGTACAACTTTATGCCATCTATTGAATATGTGTGTATCTAGAATATAAGGCTTAATGGGTTAGTCTGTTTATTTAAATGTCTTACTGAACTTGGTGGCATTTCTTTCTTAACAGTGTAAGAGAGGGTTGATTCTCTAGACATTATACATTAAAATGTTTGGGTAGTGTTTAATCATTCAAATATTGTGTAAGAAATTAAAATATTAGCACATGAATGTAATGATTTACTCAGTCCTAATAGTCCATTGTTACTTAACAGTGGTATAAAAAAAAAACCAAACGGTGAACAGAAGAATTTTTAAGCCTTTCAACGTGACTTAGGCTAGAAGATGAAGTTTAAATTCAGACCATGTGCTACACTGAAAATATAACTTGAGGAAATTGGTTTTGTTTGTAGGGCACCTATACAAAGTTGGTGCTTGTTTTTTAGCTTCAGACAGTTGTTTAAGTCCTGAGAGGAAACAGGAACTCTTACTGGGTGCAGTATTTCTGAGAAAATAGGGAAATGCGTTTGAGTTGAGAAAGTGGTAAAGGTGTTGGTTCAGTCAAGCTGTCTTCTGCAAATGTGTTTTCAACCCCATTCCTTTGATATACAAACGAATCTTAATTTAAGAATCTTGCTGTACTTCCTGAGGAAAACAGAACAGGCCAACACATTCCATCATACATCTTGCATACTGTACTGTCTTTCTTTTTTTAATTTGGTGTGCCATAACTAAATTGGTTGCCAGTATATTATATGTAATTTTATTAACTTTACTATATACTTTGTCAATTCTCAGAATATGAAAAGAAAAAGGGAATACAAAGCTTTGTAGATCGAATCTTTGGTGGAGAATTAACCAGTATGATTATGTGTGAGGAATGCAGAACCGTAAGTAAACTACCTGCTTTGAATAGCCTAGAGTATAATGTTACGTAATCTGCAGGAGAAACCCAAAGTAACTATATGGAGACATAAGTGAAATTGGAGAGGTTTGCTTCAGTTCATACAGCTCTAAGAGTTAACTAGCTGCATACTTTTGAAAGAGGGGCATGGTTTGGCTGGAATCTTTCTTCCCATGTGTTATAAAGCTAATCTTTCAGTTCCTTTCAGAAGCCTTCCAGAAAAAGAGGTCAGCAACAGCAAGCTGCCTCTGCCAGAGTAATTCACTCTCAGATTCCTAGTAAACACCTTCCAGTGCTACAAATTGTAGAGTGAATGAATTGTTCTGCTACCAGCAGTGTGCTGCAGAGGGTCCTTCCCTTTTTCATCAGATGATTGTTTTTCCCTTTCCCACACTGCAATGACTGTGGATTGCCAGGAGAATAGTTGAGCAAGAAGGCACTATTGGTATAATGCATGTTGAGAATGAAGTAATTAGGGGTATTGGTGCGTGGGCTAGATGTATCTCCTGACTGATTGCAGATACCAATCTTATCGGCCCCAAGTTGGGTTCTCACTTTCTGGGCCATTAGAAAACTGTAATTTGTAAACGCAATTTTTGCTTATTTCTGTGGTAATACGACTGCTAGATTTTGGTCAGGGATAGCTCTTTGTGAAGGTAAATTGTCTGTGGTTTAGGTTTGTATGCACAAGTGAAAGCATGCATTGAATGCAAACAAGGCTACGTACAAGTAAACCTATTGACAGCAAGCCAGCCACTTCCAAAGAAAATTAAATTGGTCTCTTGAATATTAATTTAAAGGTATCCTTGGTCCATGAGTCTTTCCTTGATTTGTCACTTCCTGTACTAGATGATCAGGTAAGAAATTGTACATGCTTGCTTTTTGGCTTAGTTTTTGTTTGCTTATATGTGTCCTGGTATCAGCTGGGATAGAGTTGTCTTCCCAGTAGCTGGTACAGTGCTGTGTTTTGAGTTCAGTATGAGAAGAATGTTGGTAACACACTGATGTTTTCAGCTGTTGCTAAGTAATGTTTAGTCTAAAGTCAAGGATTTTTCAGCTTCTGATGCCCAGCCAGCGAGAAGGCTGGAGGGG
>JANZLQ010000061.1:1838193-1860220 GCA_026212715.1 Elanus axillaris
AGTTTCTTCTTTTCTGTTCTATTAAACTGTTCTTATCTCAACCCATGAGTTTTACTTCTTTTCCCAATTTTCTCCCCATCCCACTGGGGGCAGGGGGAGTGAGCGGCTGTGTGGTGCTTAGTTGCTGGCTGGGGTTAAACCACAACAACATGAAAAAAACTTTATTATATAATCAACAGGGAATGAATTTATGCATCCCTCTAAATGTCTCTTTTTGAAAGTTAAAATTATAAATTTTCCCAGAAAGAAAGAGAGTAGGATTTTTATGAGAGTTGTTCCTGTAAGTTGTGGCTCATAAATTGTCTCTGGAAAATTACTCGTAGTCTGGTGATCTTCCTGCCTTGTCAGCTAATGTTTCTAATGTAGAGATTGGCTTAGGAAATAATCTGGTATGTTCCAATGTTGTCTCACTATTGTAGAAGACTGAGTTGCAAAGAACAATGTTTCCCAATTCATCTTCAGTGTTGTAAAACTAAACTAAACTGCATGACAGTGATGGGTGTCTAGTCGTTGCTTGAATGCTGCTTTTTTTTACTTTTTTTCATCCATTTTTCTGCATTGAGTGCAAGAATCCTTCCTATAATATTCAGGTTATTGAATAAAATTAAGAAACAGTAGGATAGTATATGAATACTTATTTGATCAATATTAATTTATTTGATTAATCTCTAGACACTCAAAATACTTTTTTTGCTTTGTGTTTCATATTGATAGTCTGTATATGTAATATTTCAGATTTGTTACACAGCATTGCTCACACAAAAGCTAATGAGTAAATATGGAAATTAAAACCCCTCAGCCAAAGGGATCATGTGTCTCCTGCAGCAAACAAATTTCATTTTAGCACAAGCAAACAAATTCTGTGGCAGGCAGTTCAACTCAAAATGTCTCTACTTGTGTAAAATGTTACTCTTCAGTGCATTTAATCTGATTTATGTCTGTTGGAGCCAAAGGTAATGTTGCCCCTTTACAGGTTCAGAATTTGGCCCTTGATAGTCTTCCTTTTTCATACTGTTTCATTCTGCAAGTCATTGTTTCATGTGGACTCCCTCTGGAGTGAGACACCTCTTTTGTAAACATTAGGGGGGGCATAAATGAGTTAGCTGTATGTTATAGTTACTAAAATGTTTTAGTTTGAGCTGAAAACTTACATAACATTTCATTCCTGCAGTTTTCTTTGAAATACCATTTTGTTACTCAGGACAGTAACATCTCTACATCTGCAGTTGTTTTGTGTCTTTCTGTTTTTTGCAGAAAGTAAAAATCACAAATGAGAGAAACGTTAAAAAAAACAAAGAAAATGAATCTGAAGATGAAGAGGACAAAAACAATGACTGTTACCTTAAGCAGAGAGATGAGCCCCCTGGTACAAGTAAGCACCTTCAGAAAAAAGCAAAGAAACAGGCCAAAAAACAAGCCAAGGTTGGTTTTGATAAGTATTTCACTCTTATTAACTAAATGCTTGCAACTTCTGGTAGAACAAATTCTTTCTACTTCCTTGGTTTAGATGAAGGAGGAGACAGCTCAAAATTTCTCCTCACTCAAATGCACAACTGAAAAGACCAATTTTATCTACGTCTTTGGTATTAAGATGTTACATGTTCTGTTAAGAGTTGCTGTGCTAGGAATAAGGTAACATCCAGAGGAATGTGGTATTTTTGTTGCCTGTCTGAAGTAGTATTAATTTGTATTAGGCAGCTGTTCTCCAGTCATTGATTGCAAGAATATTTGCAAAACTTTAGAATACAGACATAAGAAAGGATCGGGAAGATATAAAGGGAATCGTTAGTTGTATTTTGAAGATACTGTGTGACAAGGAGAAGTGGGAACTATATCTGAGTGAGGATAAATCCAGTATTTCTTGAATTGTGATCACCTCTGATCATTAAACCATAGAATTTGCTCCCCCCTCCTGCCCTTTGCATCTATGGCATGCTACAAAAATTTTGATAAAGTAATTGTAAGAAATGCTAAATATCATTTAAACTTGCTTTGTTTTTTTGTATTTTTGTATATTATGTATACCAATTTGCAGAACCAGCGCCGCCAGCAAAAACTTCAAGGAAAGGTGCTTCACTTAACAGATATCTGTGCAACTGAACAATCAGAAGACATTGAGTATAACCAAGAATCAGAGGCAGAAGTTAACTCTGAAACTCCTGATAGGAAGCAAGAAGAGGAATCACCAAATGATGGGAGAGATCACTACTTAACTCAAAAAGACTTGAGTATACAGGGAAGTAGTACAGAAATTCAGACCACGCATGAAAATACAGGAAAGCCAGAACAAGGGTGTATAGGAAGTGAGCCTCTCATGGATCTTCCTATGGAAAGATTAGATTCTCCTCTGAAGATTGTCAATGGCCTTGACAATCTATCTTTGAAAGATGAGGATGATGAAAATGAAGATGAGAAAGAGCTTGCTACTGACTTTTCAAAACTACACTTAGGTGCCAATGATGAATCTGATACAAGTACCTTAGATGACCTTCAGACTGTTCCTGTCAAGACATGTGAAGTATCAACTGAAGATCCAGAAACAGCATTTTGTACTCTTGCAAACAGGGAAGGTCTGAACCCTGAAGAAGGTTCAATCCATCACTGTTTGTATCAGTTTACCCGTAATGAAAAACTTACTGAGACCAATAAACTACTCTGTGATGTATGTACACAAAGACATTATGGACCAAAGAAGAACATAAAAAGTATGACAAATTACCTTTTAAAAGAGAACTTTAAATATGTCCCTATATGCTGCTTGGGTGGGTAAGGGGAGGAATGTCCCTAAAGTGGTATTTGTATAACTTTAACTTGGATCAATTGAACTAGTATTCAGTGGGTAGGTTGTGAGAACATCTTTCATGCAGATTAATACAAGTATGTTCTTAATTGAGCAGCATAGTAGGCTCACAAGGTTGGGTACAAATACTGCAGGACTGAAAAAGAAGAGGGAGCAAAGATGAGTGGGTTTGTGTTTGGAGGAAGAGAAAGGGCATTTCAGTCTAAAATTTCATTATGTGGATGATTGTAGGGAGTAGCTGTTTAGCAGGTGACTTTTCTGTTCTTTCCTCAGATGTGAAAATTCTGCTGTGACAGTTATAGGGAAATCATGCAGGTGTTTGCTGAAAAGGCCAATAAAAGGCATATGCAATTTCTGATTGTGAGAGTTGTAGAGAAGCACTGCTTGTGCTGACACTGCTCAGACATGGTGTGAGCAGTTACTGCATGATGGCAGCTGTTGTACAGTTCATCATTTAACGTGTTGTTACAAAGGGGAATGTTCAGTTTCTCAGTTGTAGTAGATGATGTTATAACAGTGTAAATAGTGAAAATTAAAGAAATTCTTGCTGTAACATTTGATTAGATGTTAATCATTGGTAGTTTTTTTCTTTTCTGTAGGTGAAAAGAAGTATGTTTATACTAATGCCAAAAAGCAGATGTTAATCTCTCTTGCTCCTCCAATTTTAACTCTTCACTTAAAGAGGTTTCAACAGGTAAGTATTAGGCTGATAAAAATTTTTGCAGTATGTATATAGTATCAGTTTAATATATATCTGTGCACATAGTGCTAGCTTAATTTAGAACTAATGTTAGCATATTTTCATTTCCTGTAAGCCTGCTTTGTTTTGGGTTTTTTTTTCCCCAAGGTTTGGAAGGCATTGGTGCACAGCATTGGGTTTTGTGGTCTTTGAGGAGCTGGAGTGTGTTTTCTTGAAAGAATATTCCATTAGTTATCTGGAAAACACTGTTCCTTGAGCTTACTTGCAATATATTCACTTGGTATTGTTATTGCTTAGCATATTCAGCAGTATCTTGGCATTGTTTGCTGCTACTACAGCAGTTCATGGACTCTTACATTTCAGTACAGATAGAATAGGATCCCTTACTAAATGAATGTAACAAATAGGTCGGTAGACCTAGAAAACAGAGGTTCCAAGCCTTACTGGGGGAGTGGGTACAGGGAAAGGGATGAATGGAAAACAATGCAACTTAAGTGTTATCTATAGACACCAAAGTAAAGTGGCTTACCTTTTTTCCAAGTTGTAGGAAAAAATTTAATTCAGGGCTTTAGCTTTTCAAGAAAGAAAGAGGAAAGGAATGGGAGACAGTATTGCCTCTTCTAAACTTAAAGCTGTTCAGTATTTTGGTCAAAATACTTGAAAGATAAGGGAGGTGGTTCTAAGCAGATGAAAAACGATTTCACAGAGAAAATGGAAATGTGTAGCCTATTCCAAGAAACCGTAACATGATTAAGAAAATAACATTTGTCGTCATCTCCTTTTGTTTTCCCAGTTTGATACTGGGAGATTATTTGAATAAGGTAGGAGTGGGAGTAGAAGTTACATCAGTTTTGATTATATAAAATTAGATCCTCAGGCACATTACAGTATCTGAGAAGCAAGAGATATCCTCATAGTTGTATAAGTACATTAGAGCTGATTCTTTTTCCACTTCTGCTACTATTAAGTTACCATAAGAGCGAGTTGAAGAGCTGTCTTAACTTGTGCTCCAGTGCAGCACATGAGAGCAAGGAGGTAATGCTGGAAAACCTTGGTCACTGGAGGGGAAGAAAAAAAAAAAGTTGCTTTTTTCCAATTTTGTGCAATGTAAAACTAATTTTGTATTGTTGAAACTTTAACCTGAAACATGCAGTAACTAAGCATGCTTTTAGTATGCTACATTTTAACATTATGGGGTTTTCCTCTACTTTGTCTCTTCAAGGCTGGTTTTAATCTACGGAAGGTTAACAGGCATATCAAGTTCCCGGAAGTGATAGACTTGGCTCCTTTCTGTACAGCTAAATGTAAAGTAAGTGGGAAAACAATCAGAGTCTCCTTTCCCATGTCTAATGTGCTTTCACAATTAAGCTGCTTAGCAGAATCTTTGTAGAATGCTTGTCAGGCTTCAGTTATTTTGTGTGATAAGACAGGATAACTTACAAGTGCAACTTGTAGTTGAGTCAGTGTACTTCCACTGTTCATAGCTGTAGTGCTTGCATGAATCTGTAATGACCAACTTCACTTTTATCAGCAAACAAAGCAAAGCAAAATGAAGAGTTTACATTCTAGCCTTGTTTAAAACCCCATAACTGACATACCTAAACTTTTGCTTTTATAGAATGTGGCTGAAGGGAATACAAAAGTACTGTACTCTCTCTATGGAGTTGTTGAACACAGTGGAACAATGAGGTCTGGGCACTACACTGCTTATGCTAAAATGAGAAGTATGAACAACCATCTCTCAGATCTTGTCCTTCGAGGACAATCTCCTCAAGGTAAATAACTAGAAATATTTTACAAGTTATATCTTACTGCAGAACAGTAACAGGATTGATGGCTTCAATTCTTTGTAATAACTTTTACTCCTAAATTATTCTTTTCACAGCTTTAGAAACTGAACCAGTAAAAGGGCAGTGGTTCCACATCAGTGATACCCATGTACAAGCTGTATCTGCATCAAAAGTGCTGAGCTCGCAAGCCTATCTCCTGTTTTATGAGCGACTGCTGTAACTCATCTGAGAAGCTGCCTTTTATGTGCAGCCATCTTCAAGTGGTCTGAAAGAAAGCAGACTCACAAATCATGTTGTTAAATGTTGGAGCTACTGTATACAACTGCGGGAATATACTTTATGCTTCTTAAGACATACTGACAAATGGTTAACTTATACTTTTTACAGTGTTTTCACTAAATAAAAGTTGGGTTGTTTGTTTGGTTTTTTTTTTTTCCAAAATTACAGCTTTGAGCTTCTGTTGAGTACTTGGTATGTTGGCCCAGACAAGCAACTGCTACTTCTAGTTTCCTGCAAGTGCTATACCTCTTAGCAGCTTTTTTGCTTTAAAGGGACCAGCTATAATTTTGAACTATAGTTATCTCATCTATTCCATGGGTATTTTAGGACTGGCTTCCAAGCATAAAAAGCTTTTCCTACACATTTTAGAGGTGAGACAAATTCAGCATCAGCTCTCTTTCCACTGTTGGTTTATGTCCAGTAGAGGAGCCCTCAGTTTGCAAACTCTCTAGGAATTCTTTTGCATGGGAACCTTACATGGGTATTTTGGCAAGGCTGAGCTCTTAGCTTGCTCTCTGTTTCACTACAGGCACCCCAGCGTAGCCTCTCTGCACTAGAGGGGTAAGAAAACTAGTCCCAAAATTACTTGTAACTTCCAAGTTCTCTCCACAGGCTAGGTTTCACTGTGGGTTTCATATAAATAAAATCTTGGCTCCTCTATGCTGCAGCAGCAGCTGCTTACATTCAGTGCATTTTTCACAACAACGTTACTAAGAAAATGGGCAGTCTTATGTGTTCTGGTTACCCTTACAGTCATCAGCAGTAGCACTTACACAGCTGACTATATCAGTATGCCAATCCTTCTGAAAACTTGCCGAGTTTTTTTTTTTTCAGCCACACCAGCAACTGACTATAAAGTGAGCATTAGTGTAGCTGGTGTATGGCAGCCTTATTTAGGCATAAGATAGTTCCAGACTTGATTTAGCCTTCCACTCCCTTTTGGCTGTGACACAGAGTAGCACTGGCAAGAGTAATAAAAGGATTAATTATTGAAGTGGCTTGAATTTCAAGTGCAGTTCTCCTTTCCAGCTACTCTGAGCAGACAAGCTGTTTACTTTCCAAGAAGAATCTTTAATGGGGGCTTTGGTTGAAAGATTCCAGCACTCTGCATCATGCTAACTATCACTGCTCAGTGTTTATTTTTAAGGCCATTAGAATGAGATGCAGTTCACTGCTGAGAGGCTGCCATTTTGAGAGCACAGAGACTCTTAAAAGGGTGAGGATGAAACAGATGCATGTAACAAAATGAATGTAGGCATAGATGACAGACTTGCCCCCATACTTAGTTTCTAAAATATTCATTTGACTTATTACACTCAGTATTAGGTAAGGAGCACAATTAAGAGTACAAAGAGCTGCAACAATTAGATTATGCTTTCCTGAGGTTATGAGCTCCCTCCAGCAGGCTGATGGTCAGTCTCCCTCATCCACGTTACTGTATGCAGGTGTCCAGGCAGGGGCTCAGCCCCACAGCCACCATGGCAGAGCCTCAGGGAGAGCCTGTGTGAGAAATGGCAGAAGGCTGCCTGGCAGGCACTGAGGGGAGAGGGGGAGGAGGTGCTCCAGCAGGGAGCTCCTGGAGTGACCATGCTAGAGCAGGTTGTCCCCCTGCAGCTTGTAGAGATGACCATGCTGGCCTCCATACTGCAGCTGTGGGAGGCTCCAGGCCAAAGCAGGTGGATGTGTGCCTTGAAAGAAGCTGCAGCCTGTGGGGAGGACCTCAGACTGGAGTAGGTTTTCCTGCCAGAAACTGCAGCCCAGGGAGGACCACACAGCCATTGTTCCTGATGGACTGTAACCCACTGAGGATCTACATGCTGAAGCAGCTCATGAAGGACTGTACCCTGTGGGAGGGGAAAAGCGTACATAGGAAGAAGCAGCAGAGAGGAGCTGTTACAGACTGACTACAACCCCCCTTCCCTGCACCATGGAGTGAGGGAAGAGGTAGAGGAGTCAGGAATGAAGAAGTACAGCTAAGCCTGAAAAGAAGGGGAGATAAGCAAGGTGGTTTTGCCCATGACAGTAACTAGCAAGTGACCTCCTTGTCTTTATTTCAACCCATCAGCTTTCTCAACTTACTTTCTGACTCTGTCCTGATGAGTAAGAAGGGGCAGCTGGCAACATGCGCCCGCACATTCACATACTGGGAACAACCACATCACACTAAGTCCAAATAAAATGACGGTTAACATTTTAACAGTGAGTACATTTATTTGAAGTTCTGCACTCCATTGGACACAGTTCATAACTTAAAGGCAACAGAGCAAAACATTGTGACAGGCTCCAACTGCAATATTAAAGACTCACATAATCATGTCACTTAAGAAACACAGTTAAAATTGTTAATCATTTTGGTCTTCATCCCAGTCTTTCCTTCCTGATGGAGGTTTAGGGCCACCAGCTGGTTTTGCCATAATGATCTTGAAGATAATAAGGAAGCAGAAAAAGAGAAGGTTAGAATCACTCTTACTCCAGTCTTACAGCCGTATGATGCTGACTGTCAACATTCACTAAATTCATGCACTTTCCCTACTCTGAACCTAAGCCAGTGAATATTATTGACTGTCTAATCGTGATATTCACAAATCAGTTATTTTTTTCTTGAAAATGGCAGAAGCTGAGCCCTGCTAAACAAAAAAATGGCTTTTACTTCATTTTTGCATGCAAATTAAGACTTCGGTTAGTCTACAGAAAATGAGTGCTTGAATAGATTAGTGAGTGACTGGTTTACATGATGCACATTACAGAAAGCAGAATTATCAGACCTCTTGTTCTGAAATATTGAGTCTAAACATCACGCTTCAAAAAGCATAAAGTCCACTAGTCCTACCATGTTAAAGGCTCATTTTCTGCACTTGCTATAGTGACAAGTAAGATAAAACTAAAACCATGCTTGTCATCCCTTCAATGAAAATTTAGTTTTAGTTGTGAAATTCATTAGCAAATTCACACATACAAAATGTAGCAACTAGCACACGTAAGACAGCAGCACTACGTGTCCTCAAGAAAGGTATCACCTGCCATATGCTTGTCAATATACTCATGCATGCACTCACACACAGAGATACCTCTCTCTGCTACAGAAACAGAGCTTACTGCATACTATTTTTCAGGCTCATCTTTCCAGTCATCCTTATCCCAATGTCCTTGTTGCTTAGGGGCTTTTGGACCGCCTGCTGTTTTTGCCATAATAATCTACAGAAATTTTACATGCAAATACATTTTGGCTAAAGTTCCACAAGATACATAAAATTAAGATTTTTGTCATTAAAATTATAACCTCTGTTTTTCCTAAAAGTTTGACTTTCATTAAAAAAAAAAAATGTATGAGAGAAGGTTTTTTGTGTTAATCTTGCTCCCACAGAAGTTAGGATACTTTCTGGATACAAGTAGCAACTGTCAAATCTTAAAAGAAATGAAACATTAATAGCGCTCCCATGGAAACAGCAACATTGTGAGCTCTTGAACAAACTCCTTCCTGGCTTTCAGAAATAAACAAACCACATTTTCAAGTATCCTCTTTTTATGCCTTGCATGCCTAGAAGATTCACATATTTTGCATTAGTGTTCTGCGTGCCAAGTTTAAGGTTTCAGTTCAGTACCCAAGTTACTGGTAAGCTTACCTGATCTACTCTTAGGACAGTTACTGCTGCGTTTGTAGCTAGCTTGATACCCCATGATTTTCCAAGGTATGTGTCTAATACACCAGCTTCCAACATATCCTTCACAGCAGCTGCTTCGGCCTGTCAGACAGGAGGAAAAAAATTATTCAGTACTTTCTCAGGCTTCTACCTAGCAAGTTATTGGGTTTTCAAGGTTACAGGTCTAGAAAAAATTATCACTCTTCTGATCTCATCTTCTCTCTTCAGAAAACCTTCATTCCTAATCCATTAGCAGGAAGACAAGTAATTACCAAAGGCTTACTCTCCATCACACATTAGCTCACTACCTCACTTTACCTCCTACATAAGGCCACTTACTACATTGAATTTAACTGCTTGCTGAAGAAAAAACCCACTTTGGTATTACAATTCTAAGAAATTATTCTAGACTGTGCAACACAGAGCTTCAGTGATTAAATTCATCTGTAAATACTGATAGACAAATGATTAAATATAACCCTGTATTGCACAGCACCAACTAACATGAGAGACTATTTACCTCAATATCAAATCCAACGTTTTTATTCCCTTCCTGATGCACAGCATAAAGTTTGGAGATGACCTCATTAGCCTTTACTCCAGAGTTTTCTGCCAGTGCTCGAGGAATGGCTTCAAATGCCTCAGCAAACTTCTTGATGGCATACTGGTCAAGCCCAGGACAAGTCTAAAGTGAAGTTGAAAACCACATGAGCATTTCAAAAACCATAGGGAGGTATTTCCTCCCATATTTTTAATTGATTTATATGCATTAATACACATATGTATTTTGATATAAAATAATACATATATATTTTGTAAGTCACATATATATTTAAGTACATATATGTTTGTGTATATAAAAATAAAAAGTCAAAAAGCCCATTTGCTATACCTCTCCATAAGATGTGATCTGCTTGGCTAATTCAATCTCTGTTGCACCACCTCCAGGAAGAAGACGTTTATCCTGTGAACATACCATCACAAAATGCAAAGTTTTGCTTAAAGCATCACATTAATTTTTACCTTCTAGAATTTATATCCTCTATCAAGAAGAACACAGTAGAACTTTATCCTACACAGACTTACTAAGAATCTGCTTCAGAACAAACATCCACTGTAAGAGGAATTTACCAGAATTTATTCATTACAAATGTATTTGAAGAAAAATAGCTTCTTTTGTAAAGCAGAAAATAATAATGCAGTGGGTTTTGTGTCTGAGGTTTTTTGGTGTTTGTTTGTTTTAAAAAAGTAATTTCAGCTCTTTACTTACTAATAATAGAACTAGATTTTCTCAGATTTTCCATTAACTTGTTGGGAAATACACAAGAAACCAATCTACTGTCCACTAAGTTTAATATATCAACAGGTATCACAGGGTGTTGGGTGTTTTCATTTGGTTTTGTTTTTAAATTAAGCATTTTGTATATCCTTTGGCAAACCAACTTCCGAACTCCCAGTCTTTTAAAAAGAAAAGTAATCATCATAAATCAGAAGTTAGGACAACTCCTAAAGACAATCAAATGCATAGCCTATGACTGTTTCTATACTCTAAATCAATGTGCACGTGTTGGCATGTACAGGACATTAAGCATCAAACAAAAGTTCAACATTTTTTGCATGCCACCTTCTGAGTAAATACTCTAAACACTTCCTTCTACATTAAAAAAAAAGGAAAGAAGAATATTCAACCCCACAAAAGCTGTTCAGAAATAACTATGAAGAACCAAGTTCTTCCATCTATAAAGTGTCTCCGTAGTACTGGGGAGGCAGTATGTCTTGTCACCTATGAACCAGCAATTTATTGCAACCAGTCAGTTCCTCCTGATCACCAGTGACAAACAAAGCTGACTTTTCTTCTGTCCCTGGTTTCAAGGAACATTACAAAACATTTAGGGAAACAGTCAACAAAGAGCTGACTGTCATTAGAAAGTGGTAAAACTAATCTATCTTCAAGAAGTCACCTCATTACTGGAAAATTGCGTGAGGTACACGCTGAGCATCTTCTTTTATGTACACTGATGTCAGCAGCTACCTTCTGTAGACAGCCCTCTACACCTCAAGAGGGCTTCTAAGCTCACAATGTAAATATCTGCTACAGCCTCTGTAGCAAATGAGCACAAAGCAAGCATGAGCCTTGCTTCAAACTGATCCATAGCTCAGTTTTGGTAACTGAAGTGTTCTGGTTACTTACCCTTGTGAGTACTTTGAAAGTATTTACACCATCATCCACTGCTCTCTCTATGTCATCCATCAGATTGTCTGTAGACCCACGAATGAGTATAGTAGAAATGGCACCATCCTCCTTTTCTGTTCAGACAGACATGTGCTTTACTGAATTAAGTTTGTTAGATGTAAAACACATATGAACATCACACTTCTAGAACAGTAGCATTAGGAGTTCTACAGAACATACATACCATGCTTAAACACAACAACTTGTGTATCCCCAACCTCTGACAAATATACACTATCGCAGTGACCCATTTCTTCTAGAGTAGGGGGAGTCTGGAAAGAAAAACAAGAGTTAAGAGGTGAACCTGCTCATCAGCTCCCTCCCTTCTGCTCCTCATTTGAAAAGTCCATACCAGTCTGGGTAGGGCTGTTGCACCAACAGTTTTGCACAGTCTTCTCAGATCCCACTTTGAATTCAACCTTTAAAAGCAAGTTTCCAGAATAAATGTTAACATATATGATTAAGCGTTCTCTTAACCTGGTAGCATTTTGTAAACTAATGACATCTATCAAATCTACTGCATCAAGTTAGAAAATCCACTCATCTATTTTTTCAAGTTATTATTTCCTATTTTCAGAGAAGCTATGCAAATACTGTTTTCTAAGAATTTAAAACCAAGTAAGTAGTTCAAATACATGGAAATTATCAAACTTCATCTTCTAGTGTGTAAGACTTGAATTGATGTTTACAACACCTCTACAAAAATCCTTCGTTATGCAAGAGATGACAGTATCATGCTCCATTTCCAAAGATCAAACTTTTTGGACACTACCAATAAAATTACAGCTTTCAACAAAGGACCACTTATTTGTGTGAGACATGAGAGCTGCTGCTAGTAATTCGTCTTTATGTTGTGCAGAACGTAATTCAAGGATGTATAAACATGCCTTATTTATAGATAATAAGATTCAAGGTCCACACAAATGACAGAAAAGCATTAAGAATTAGTTCTTCCATCCATCAATACATTACTGATGCACAGAGGCATATCTCATCATTGCTAAAGTATCACATGAGGACTGTGACCAGGAGGGAACCATCATGGCTTAGTCTTACATGCCTTTGAAGCCACATCCCTCTTTACTAGATCCACAAATTTTGATATTCTTTATTTCAGTTGTGCTATAAAGGCACTTAAACCAGAATAACAGTATGACATACACAAGTTACTCCCCAATTAGCTGTCTATATAAAGGTGAGATACTATCAAGAAACATAAGCTATGAAACAACCAAATCACAGCTCAGGTTTTGATCCACTAGAAAACCAAAATAGTCTGCAATATTTTCTTCCCAATTCACTTGAGAGGCAAAAGACAATAAGGCAAGCACATTTCATAAACCTGATAGATCAAATGCTTTTATGCTCTTCTGGTTCTTACCTGACTACCATAAGATTGTATTTGTTGGCATAATGAAGTGCCATGTCTGCCACTTTTCCACCTGTTACTACTACATTTGCACCACTATCAGCAATAGCTTTGACTTGCAAATCCATTAGATTTTCTTCTCCCTTACTGAAATTCATCAGTTCTTCAGCATTCTTTATAAGTACAGTGCCCTAGTAAAACACATACACTGTTAATAATTCAGCATTAACTACACGCCTAAAAGTTTTTGACAAATTATTTTGTCTCTCAATCTGCCCATAAACCTCAAGTTATCTTATTTTTAATACTGCCACCATTCCCAGGCAATGGAGTAAAATAAGTCCAAAAAAGGCCAATTCTAGCATTTCCAGACAACCTTGAGGTTCAGACATTCTGTCACATAGTTTGGCTCAGATAACCCAACAAAACCAGTAACAACTCCCCAATCCCAAAAACCCTTTATAGCAAAATTAGGCTCAGACATTTTCTATTGACTTTTTTAAACTAGTGAACTCAATATTAACAAAAATATCTCAATCACCAAGTGTCAAGAATATTTATAGTTAAGTCTAAAAATAAGAGCACATAAGCATAAATAGCTATCTAACTTATTCTGAGCTTTAACATACCTTAGTTTCAGTTATCATACCATCAAAAGGGCAGGAATACACAGCTATTTTTGCGTCTTTGACAGAAGTAACATCTCCTTCAGTTTCTTTTTTAAAAACCATGCCATGCAATACTGAGGAAGCAGAGATACCAGCACCCTGAAAGGAAAGAAATGGAATGGAGGAAAAATCATATTATCAATCATTTACTGTCAGAAAGTTGCACTACCATTTATGAAAAGCAGTCCTTATAGTCATTTGAATGTAGTAACCTAAGTTTTCATTGCAACATAAAGAAATAAGCTGACTTCACAACATCAAACATTGTCTTACAGGTTCCCATTTTAAGATTAGTTAGTGGTCCAGATTAAGGCCTGTGACATTCATTCGCTGTGCTCAACTTGTTATATATTTATTAGCGAGGAAAAAACACAGGTAAATTCATACTACATATAAACTTGTTCCAAACCTACATACCATACTGAGGCCTGTCAAAAAGAATGCAAGATTAGACCGCTACATTTCCAGCAGCCTGCACCTTAGCCTAATCTTATGACCGCTTCTATAACAAAGATGCAGTCATCATCCCTGTGTATAATTAAGCTCATGTATCTGATTCAGGGTAAACTTTCAATATTAATTGTTTTGTTTCTGAAAGCTGCTACCAGGCACTAAACAAGGAACATAAAGACCAGTTTCCAAAACTTATTAGGCATGCCACAACACAACAGAGATTAGAATAGAAAAGGCACTTTCAAAGTTCAAAGATCTAAAAATTAACTTTCATGAACTGTTTACCTTAATAATACAGCAAAGCTAGCTATGTGCCAACTTACCACGATTTTGCACACTCTGATATTATCAACGTTGAAATGACCAGAATCAGGAAGAATAGAAACTGTTTGGTGAAGAAAGAAGAAGAAAAAGAAGGAAAAAAAAAAGAATTAATTTGTATTGCTTAATGAATAAAGTAGAACAATGACACCATAAATAATGCCTGGAGTTTTTCTGAAGTACTAAAATGTAATAGTTTCAGATGCCTGCCTAAATTTAAGGCAGTTATAATCTGCTAATAACTTGCATCAAGAGAAACAGAAATTTTGTTTTTACAATGTAGTAATCAGAAAGCAGTATCTATTCAGGCTGCTCAATTAATTAAGTCCAAATATCCATTTATATATTTACATTCAAGAGCGAAGTCTGACCCAGAATAATTTGAGAAAACACTTAAACTAGACATGAAAGTATTTCCTTGGAGAACTAAATGGTATAGTCCTGCTTCCATTATTCTGTGGTTAAGACTAGTAACAGCCTACCTGAAGTGTAATACATCTTCCAAATGATAAAAAAGGGGAAGAAAGATGGGTTTCTGCTTTAAAAAGAGTAGAAAGCTAGTTCTGCAAATGTTTAGTTGAAAACACAGACTTTCCTGAGTCACAATGCCAATGAAGAGTTCAAAACAAGAAAGAAGGTTATACTCATTTCAGAGGCTAAAGCTTTCCATCCAATTCAACCTGATAAACTAACCATACCTTTTATCTTCCAAGAAGACATTAGTAATTATCATAAGCAAGCCTACTCGTTTTTTTTAGATGTATACACACATCTGTTCTTGTCCACTTACCACAGGCCTGAGCAATAAGCTTTGCCAAAAAATGTTCATTGCCATATTGTTTGCTCATCACTGAAGTGTGCAACAAAGATGCCACTTCTTCAACATCTCGAAGGTTCTTTGCAGAACAGCACACCAAATCTGGAAGAATTTCTAGGGCTTTCTTGCAAGCCTTTTCATATCCTTCAATCACCTGTGCAGCAAACAATAAATATTCACCACACTATTTCACTATGCATTCATACTGCTTCCACCTCCTTTTCAAAGGGCCATAAAACACTAACAAATGCAAAAGCTTACAATGGAAGCAAGCAGTTGCAAGCAGCAAAACGTATACTGTTCTTCCACACATCACTATCTAAAACATTAGTTCAGAAGGAAGCAGACAATTCATAATATGATGCAAGAATACTGACCGATGGCAATCTGAATTCAAGCGATGTGAATTGTGGTAACAATGTAACTTGCCTCTGAGACTGATAACCCCATCCTCAGGAGGTCTTCTGCTAACTCCAGAAGAACTCCAGCAAAAACAAGGACAAAGTTTGTTCCATCTCCAACTTCTTGCTCTTGCATGTGGGAAGCCATCACAAGCATTTTTGCAGCAGGATGCTGGACCTTTAAAAGAAGTTACACATCTTATTTACTAATATCCCACCTAGACTACAGTTCCAGTTTTTTCTCTGCATCCAGTATAAGCTCTTTCATTTCAAAATGAATCTAAAGATACTAAGAATGCACAGAGTTGGAAAAGAAAGCAGGACAGATTATCTTAATTGACTAACTTCCCTAACAAGCAAAAGTACAAACATTATGAAAAAAAATTAAAATAAACTCAGAGAACTGAACATTCCCCCTACAACATGAATTAGACATCCTTGATACTGGTTCTGTGCTATTTTTACAGGACGCAGTTGCTTCACAATCAAGGTCTGCAACAGGAAAGCTGCCTGAAGTTTAGATCTCCAAGCTGAATTCATATGTGTAACATGCAAAGTAGACGTCTAAATTAGTGTAATTCTAGCTTAAAGATTGCACTGCTTTCCCTTTCTTTCAAAGAAATGCGATTAAAATGCTGTATTCTTGCATATAACTAAAGCAACTGTCATTTTATCCCAGAAAGTAACATGCAAGACTCATTAAATAACTAGTCCGCAGATTATTTTTTAAAAACAGAACTGAGACTTCCACCATTATTCTACTTATACTAAACACTAACACAATGCAGTAAGTAAGGAAATACTTACCCTATGTCTATCACTAAGTAGAGAATTCAGTAAAATATTATTTGTGTTGTGATACAAATATGAATTTGATAGAAAAAGCTAGGACAGGTCAGTCTTCCCACACTTTTACTGTATTCACAGGAGGATACTGCTATATCCTCTGCTTCTTAAAACCAGTTAACGTATTCTAAGCAGACAGGAGAACGTGGCAACCATCAGCACTGGGAGATTAACACAACAGCTATTTTGGAGTTTTCCAAACACTGTATTGTCTAGACATACCCTCTTCTAAACCTACACTGGTTTGGGGTGAAGAAAAAAAAAAGTAGGCAATTAAGCATCTCCTGCAACTACTTAATGTTGCTTTACAAAAAGATTTCTGCTCCTCACTGTGGATATAGCCCATTGACTTCACTCAAATCCAGTGAAAAATGTAAATGAATTACAAAATGACATATGTAAATCATCTGACAGGGTGACACATTTCTTTATTAACATTCAGAACCATAGCAGCCCACAAACAGAAACACTAGTTCACAATTGACATCTTCTGAAGCAAGAAAACTTACCTCCAGCTCCCTCAAGATAGTAGCAGCATCATTTGTAACAAAAAGCTTCTCCAGGTGATTGATAACCATTTTGTTCATCCCTCATGGGGGGGGGGGGGAATTTAAAAATCATTCATCAGGCAAACATCACTTTGTACACAGATACCGTTTCATAACTCTCAGGTGTATCTCACACATTAAAACACTAACCCTATTTATAATTTAAGAACGTAAAAGATTTTTATTAAATGACACTTAGGAGTGTGTTACATTAAGGAGAAATCAATGATTTCTGAATAAGCAGTCTTCTCTTCAGAAATATTAGTACATCATTTAATTAATCAATGCTGGAGAACACCTTTTGTTTTGGTATAGCTGACCAGACATGGTATGGTTATATGTTCATTATGACTATCTACCAAGTTATTTTTTCCTTTGATTTTTGTGGGTCTTCCATACAGCAGTAAGACAGCAAAGAGGACACAGTAACTAGTACAAAAAGCTGGCAACGGCAGGCACATTGTGCATAACTCACGAGCTAACCACAAAGACTACATTTAGAGTTCTACAGCAAGTCCAATGTGTCTCCTCAAGAAACAAACATTTGCTTCTTCAAACAGTCAAGGTAGGTTTAGTCTTCAAACATAACATTTTGCTCAAAAACACTACAATAAATTTAGGATTTATTTACCATTTGGTCCATAAGCTGTACGGGTGGTTTGAGCAAGTTCTTTGCATGCCTGGATGTTCCTATAGACAGCTTCTTCTAGTCCTGAATAATGCTAAAAAGAAAAGTGTTCTGCTCAGAATTGGGCTTTCTAACAAAAAAGAAGGGGATAAAGTAGTCATTTCTCATCAAAGCATGAATAATCCACTGAGTCCGTCAAAGTTTTTGATTAATTTAGATTTGGTATATCACTTAAAATTCAAACAGAAACTAAACCTTACCCGAAGACAGTGAGAAAAGAGCTACTGTGTACTCCTCCTCAACTAGGCAGCTCAGCAGGCACGATAACCTTCTGAACAGAAAATCTGACCATTGACTCAATTTTCAATACAGTCTGCAACTCTTAAGTGTTCCAAAAAAGTTAGTGGCATGCCAAAGGGAAACAGAAAATAACCAATACCAGACTAGAGAAAGGAAAGGGATTATGTAAGCATGCGTTTTTGTACAAGCTTCTTTATTCACAACTCTATTCCACAAAATTCATTTAACTCACTTGTACGTTCAAACATGTGCGATTTGAAAATTCATAAAATAGCTGTGTTTCAGAAGCTGATCAGCCTGGCTAGGGCAGGGTAAAACGTACCATGTGGCCCATAAACTAACGGACAAATGTACTCTCCAACGATATTTAGTCTCTAAAGACAAAACAAACATCTCGGAATGCCATCTGCTTCCTTGCTTTGTAAAAGTCTGCTCTTGCTATTCTGGCCTTGAATTCTCTATTAGAGAGCCAGCATCTAGGCTGCTTTGTTTCCCTGCTCTCCCCCTGCTCCTGATATGTGCTATTCCTTGCGTCCAAGGAGGATTCCGAAAAGAAAAATAGAGGGCTTTCCAAGCTGCTAACTTCGCTTTCCTTTCTATTAAGTAGCAGCACCCAGAAATGTTCTTCAGTTTATTTTCCCCTGCAATCAAAAAAAGAACACCCTCCTTGCTTTCTGTCTGCTTTTTCAAAGAAAGCTTCTATCAGGCACAGCCCTTGCCTACTATCAAAATCTTCACTATGTTAACGTTCAATACAATGAAAAGGGATTTATGGAAAGGAAACGTATGGTAAGCAGTACGTTACTCTACAGCGCTGGCCGAGGCACCTTTCTTACGGGCCCGGTAACAGAGGGCATTAAGGAACACACAGGCACACACCCCTGAATCGCTAAGCCTACAGGGCCCGGTTGCAGTTTGCCGGCCACCGCCTACGGCACCTCTCCGAACGAAACGCCTTCCCGACACTGCCTCCACAGCCGAGGCATGACCCGGGCACGCAGCTCGGGAGGGAGCACCGGCCCCCGGGAACCCACCCACCGGCCCCGTGGCGGCGAGAACCAGGGGCTGCGCCGCCGGGCTCGGGCCGCGGCCCCAGCGGAGCTTTCTCGAAGGCCGCGTGCGCCAGGCGCCGCCCTCCTCCCTCCGCCGCCCCGTGCCCCCGCGCTGAGCGGCGGCGCGAGGCGAGGCGGGACGGATCCCCTCCCCCGCCCCCGCCCCTCAATGGCCACACGCCGGGGGGACCACAGCCACGGGGCGGGGAGCCTGAGGGCCCCCCCCCCAGCCCCGGCGGCCTTCCAGAACCTTCCCCGCGCCGCCGCCGCAGCTGGGACTTCCCCCCCCGCCCCATCCTCCTGAGGGAAGAGGGCCTGCCCGGCGCCGCGCTCACCTTCGCCCCCTCCTTGAGCATCTGGGAGAAGCCCGGGGCCTTGGGGACATGCAGCGCCATCTCCGCTCCGCTCCGCACCGGCCGGGGACCGCGCTCCGCCGAGGACGACGGGAAAGGGGGAGAGGGGGGGCGCAGGCGCGATGAGACAGCCGAGCTGGCCGCAGGCAGGAGGAGTTGCGCCCAGGGAAGGTCGATGGCGGGGCGGGGCTCAGGCCGGCGGGTGTTCCGGCTTCTCCTCAGAACGGGCGGCGGGAGGCGCGCGAGCATCGTCATCCCGCTTCGGCGGAGCCCTGCGCCTCTGCCGGGAGGGTTTCCTGAAAGGCGGGTCCTGTAAAACACCATCTCGCCTGACATCTTTCTCTCCCCGCAGTCCCGGCTGAGCCCGCCAGGAGGCCGCCTAGTCGGCAGCCTGACCGCCGGGTAAAGGCCTCTGAGTTTCTAAAAGAGAAGGAGGGTTGACAGGACGGGAAGCATTCAGAGATTGCTAGCTTGAGGGGTGACTGGCTTGTCCCGTGGCTGTGCGTTTTGCTGTAGGTAAAGGAAAACAACCGAAGTCGATGGTTCATCTCATTTTACAGTATTTATGTAACATTTATGTCATTTATTTAAAAGGAAAAGAGCCCAGTTCATGGTTTTCTGAAATAGGTAAGATGGCGTTGCTTGATTTGTTGTACTGTATGCAACTCACCACCTCTTTTTGTCAGGGGTACTGAGTGGTGGTGGTCTTCCCTAGGAATCGTCCATGTAGTAAAGCGATGCACGGTATTGTGGTGGTGGCTGGTGCTGGCTCCTTCAGAGTCTTTCTTTCACTGTTGAGTTCAGCATACTGTCTCCCAGGCATTTCTCTGAGTACATTTAGTGACACATGTCCCAGAAACAGTGAAGAGCATTTATTGCCACACATGGCAGAAACAGGTCATAAAACTTTGCAGACCCCATTTGGGTATTGCGCTTAGTACATACCTGTCTTGCTCAAATGGAAGCAAAATGTACTGATAGGAAGCCTAAGTAGAGTCAAGTCCTCATTATCCAGGGTAATCTCAAGTAATATGCATGCTGCAGGACATGCTGAAGAGTACTTTGGAGGTTCACCTTGACCTCTCTACAAGCAGCTGAGCTCCAGCCAGGAGACAGTGGAACTGCTTTTATATGGAGCTGGTTTAGGTTTGGTAACTTTTATTAACTTTGCTTCTGTGCCACACAAAATCAAACATACAGATTCAAGACAAGAACTTCAAGGCCCTAGAAATAACACTGCTGCATTTAGGCCACCTGGTATCTGAGCCTGTAACCCAGCAGAGACCGAGTTGTTCCACCTCTGCATCACAGATAGGCTACCTGCAAGGTTAATTAAGTCAATATGTGTTGCTTAAGCAACCTCAAGAGGACACACTTGGTTTAGTTTTACCATCCTATAATTCTTAAAATTCAATCAGTTTTAACCTGTAACAGATCATGGCAGTGTAAAAAAGAGTGGTGATAGAAAGCAAAGCTATATAAAGCACCCCGTGAATGGACTTCACAAAATTGATATGCTGTTTTGCTAGAAGTACTTAGAGGGAGGTGCCACCTGCAGCAGTAGACAGAACCTATTCAGCCCTGGCTATCATGACCAAGGAATATGGGTGCTTCCAAATGGAAGTGCTGGGGTTTGGCATAGGGGCATGTCATGGTTTAACCCCAGCCAGCAACTAAACACTATGCAGCTGCTCACTCACACCCCCCACACACACATACAGTGGGATGGGGCAGAAAATCAGGAAAAAGAAGTAAAACTTGTGGGTTGAGATAAAAACTGTTTAAAAGAATATAAAAAGAAGAAACTAATAATGATAATGATGACACTAATAAAATGACAACAGTAATAATAAAAGGATTGGAATGTTCAAATGGTGCACAGAGCAATTGCTCACCACCCGCATCGTTAGTTAGACCCAAGCGGCGATCCCCTGCCCCCACTCCCCCAGTTATTTCCTGAATGTGATGTCCCATGGTACGGAATACCCCTTTGGCCAGTTTGGGTCAGCTGCCCTGGCTGTGTCCCATCCCAACTTCTCATGCCACTCCAGCTTTCTCGCTGGGTGGGCATGAGAAGCTGTAAAATCCTTCACTTCATACAACCATTACTTAACAGCAACTGAAAACATCTGTGTGTTATCAACATTCTTCTCACACTGAACTTGAAACATAGCACCCTACCAGCTACTAGGAAGACACTTAACTCTATCCCAGCTGAAACCAGGACAGGGCGTTAACACTGTTTATCCCTGTCTTCTCTCTTCCAATGTATCTGCATCACAGTGCAGCTAGGAAAGAAGGAAATGTTCATCTTATTCTACAGCCAAGATATCAGAAACTGTATTTTATAAAGCAATTTCTGTAATCTATTGTTAGCCACAGACATCAAAGGAGCCATTTACTCCCAAGTCAATGCAGAAGACTTTTCATAGTCATGAGCATGAAGTCATGGGCATTATATCAATAGCTGAATACATTCCAGTCAGAGACACTCATTTTAGGGCAGAAAGGATAGATGGTTCAAGTGTTTAGACTGCTGATCAATCACTGCAGGATGCATTTCAGCTCTCTGTGACTAATACCCTGCATGACCTCAGTAAAGTCTCTAGTGATTCATCAGCTCTTAAAAGTTTTGTCATTTTTTTACTGTATATTTTACATTCTCAATGCCATCACCTAGATGTAGCTACCTCATTGTTGCAGGACTTAATATGAGTATGTTTTTTTCCAGATGGGAAATAGAACAGTTAAATGATGAAATGGCTTCCTAGGAATTTTACAGTCTTCAGCTAGGAAGCCCATGTCTCTTCTCCTGTAGGATTCTATCA
>JANZLQ010000061.1:1860320-1913741 GCA_026212715.1 Elanus axillaris
GGATTCTATCACTTGCCTAGGTGGATTGCCAACCTGGGCTTAAATTATGATGCCCCAAACAGTATTGATTTGTATTAAAAAATGTTTCTGAGCTCATTGGTATACATTGGTATTATTCTACTTCCTTGATTTTCACCAAGACAAGTAACAGAAGAATCAAGGCAATAGTGTGTAGGATGAAACGGGATTTTGCTATTACAAACAGTTCTCAAGTTTACATTCATTATAACCTTTCCGTAACAAGAATGGCTGAATTTTTATCTTTTCATAACTTCTGAACTCTGTTCTCTGATTTTTCAGGGATGGCATCTCCAAAGCACCTGCTTTGTCAGAAACGTAGTAAATGTTAGCTCAGAAATTAAATCAAGGTTATTATTGCCTGGCAATGTGGTGTGTTAAACTCATGAGCATTCATCCTACTAAGGTGACATTCCCATTCTGAGTCTTCAATAATTAAGATGCTGTTATTTAATTAATCTCTCAACTGATTATATACAGGAAATGTAGCTGGCATAATGTTGGAACTACAGCAAAAACCAAAGTCAGCTCACGCAGGCCAACAGTAACCATCACAACATTGCATGGTACTTCTTAAGTCAACTCTGCTTGAGTAAAATAAGCCACTTAGGGGTGAAAGACTCAACTCTTCTTATTCAGCACTTCAGCTGCCTGGTTCACTCCAGTTTAGTCTTCTTCCTAAGTGTTGATTTTGCTTGGAGAAGTAAATTTACCCATGTTTGTTTCTACTCAGAATATTGCAGAGTCACAAAGTCAGTACTGCTCGATTCCACACTCCAGGTCCAGTATTTTAAGCACGGACAGTGGCCAGAAAGGCAGTCCCATCTCTGGCTGCTTGTTTCACCTGTGCATTCTCCTTCCCCTTCTCTCAAATCCTCTCTTGCTAAACATTTGTGCACGCATGCAATGAGTCAGATTAGGGAACAGATCAGCATTAAGACTAACCCAAAAGAAGCCTGGCCAGCTTTCAGCTTTCCAGCTCACTACATGGCTGTGCAAAATCTTGGACTGGCACAAGGAGAGATGAAGGGAGTCAGGGCAGCAGTCTCTGTGTGTGGCAGTGCTGCCTTATGCTATCTTCAAATATTTCTGGAACTGCCCTGTTGTTACAGTGCTTTTATTGAAGCTTATGATAGCTACATTTTTAAAAGACAGAATACCACTAAAGCTAAAATACATATGTATGTTTGTGATTATGAATATATACAGTATGCATATATATTAATCTGTATTAAACAATCACTAAAACATCTCTGTTATAATCAGGAGTTACTTGGTACTCACTGTCTAATCATGACTTTGACTTGGCCTTGATCTTTTTTTAGCTACTCATCTACACTATTTAAATTCTGCACAGACATTGCCATGCTAAAAGACCATCCAAAGGTCAGAGGGTTGGCTGTTGGCAGCTGGCTGCCCTTTCACCAGCCAAAATCTATTACTGTACACGTGGAAATCCCCATTTTATCTGTAGGCACACATTTGTCAAATTCTAGGGTGGCAAAATTTTAACAAGATCTTCAGAAATTCATAAAAAGGACAGAATGTTAATTTCTGTTTGCTTACTCAGCAGTGGGAACCTGAGCAATTGGAAAACAAGGGATAGAAAAGTATCTGCTGAAGTTGTGAGTGTAACATCTGACTGTGTTTGTCCAACAGCACTGACATCTGGCCAATGAAAAAAAGTGAGTGGCGTCTTGAGGGAAGCCTGAGGACCATACCTACTTTGCAGAGAATCATGCTTATACCTGAAATAGAGAATTGTGAACCACATAGGGCTGAACATGCAGGGTGAACATAATTCTCTTAGTAACAACAGCAGCAATTACATCAGCTTTTCCCAGATTGTGCTTATCTCACTTGTGACATAATGAGAAGGAGCACTCTAATCAACTGGAGTACTTCTCATCATCTAAGTACTTCTTAGGTCATTGGTCCACAGCTCCTGGGTTAAATGCTACCCTAATCCCAGGCTTATCTCATTTGCTGGTGCAGAGGATTGCAAACCAGACAGGAAAGCAAGATTTCCTTACCATTTGTGTATTCTTACCTCAGTGTATGTGCTTTCTGCTATAGCTAATCCAGTTAGCTCAAGTCACTGGAAAGCACTTCTGGGGGTTTTAGGGCAGTATTGCATTTGCATGGCATCAGTAGATTAAATTTTTTTAAAATGTTGACATATTAAAATAGTGGTGACAGTCCCCAGCTCAGTTAAGGATCCAGTATGTTTGATTCTACCTGCACAATTGGCAAGAGTTCAGAGGTTCCTCTAAACAAACAAGATTGGAAAAGATAATAGTCTCAGAAAGGAATCAATGCTGGTTTTATTGATTTTGTATTGCAGGTACAGTCAAGGTATAAAATCATCCTGTGACACTGGTACAGTACACACTGAAATACAATTCAAGAGCCTCTACTTCATGAGAGAAAGCAAAATTGTTGAGGTCGTCTGGTTTTTATGTCATAAGAAAGCAAGCATAACTGGGAAAAAAATGACATGTCTTCTAGACGGTGAGTTCTGTTTTACATGAGGTCAAATCCAGTATCAGATAAGGGCTAGAGAAACATCTCTCTTCAGTTTTCAAAGTGGTCATATGGTAACTTTTTTCCAGTGGAGTGCACAGGTGCCTGCAAATACAAGCCGACTGCTTTTGAAAGTTCAGCTGTTCTTATTGGGGTGGGAAGAATTTATCAGTACCTATGCAAATGTGGAAACTTGCAGAACACCAAACTGAGTGAAGGAAAGAGGAATTTTAGGCTGTAATTAGAAAAGATAGGAAACAGTGGAAGAAGATGGCGGGCTCGGCATTGAATAGATGAAGACTTCTGCAGAAATAGCACCCAAAGGAAGTCATGACGAGTAAAATAAATAACAGCTGTCTGCAGACTCCTGGAAAAAAGCTGCTACCACACCTGATTTGCATTTCTTTCAGCTCTGCAGACACTAAAAAGAAAAATTTGTGGCTAAAAGGTAGGATTCTGAGATCAAGACCACAATTTACATTGGTTGGCACCTGGGCCAGTGAGGTCTATGGTCTTATTTCTTCACTGTACCATGCCTTGACATAGATGCCCAATCTGCAATTTTCTAAGGATGGTCTAAACCAGTACTAGATCTTCAGGACAAAGACAGAGGTTTTTCTGATTTTTAGTACTTTGTTTCTCTACTCAAATAATTTTAAAGACCTTGTCCAAGGAACTACCAATTTTGTTTCTCACATTGTCCCCATTCTTATTTGGGGATTAATTTTAAGGTTCTTAATCATGTGTCATCTGAATATACCTGTTAAGAAATCCATTAATTCTCCAGACTTCAGGTCAGAGGAAGTCTCCTGGCCCACCTGTCTTGGGCCCAGGGTCTGCAGAGCACTCTCCTTCTGCCAGCACAGAGCATGACCCACCATCATGACCTGGAGAACTTCTGTGTGTCCCGTTATTTCCTAGCTACTCTGTCAGCTCCATATATCTGCGAGCAGCTTGGAAATTGGCCTGGATCCATGCTTGGTTGTGAATCAAAAGAATTCCAAAGACACCTTTGCAGCCCTCATTTCTGCACTGCATAACCTTCCTAGATGTAACTAAGGATCATAGCTCTCACAGTAATGCAGAGTCTTTCCTATGTGATTCTTGAAGTGTTTAAAGAAATGTTAATGAATAAACGCTGTGCACCTCTGCAAAGCCAGAGATACTATGCCACACTGTACAAATAAGGAAATCATGCCACAGTCTAGTAAGGGCCAAAGGCTATGGATGGAGTTATGCCAAAAGTTGGGACGATCGCACAGGACTTGTTCCCAGTATTGCATGCTAAATCCCAAAAGTGTGATCTCGTGTCTGAACAGTAGACACATCACCTCCTGCCTAAAAAAGCCATTAAGTTGAGGACTGTACCATTGCTATTTAAATTCCACAGTAGAGAAAAGTAAAGTAACATATATATATATGAATAAAATAATTATGGACAATTACCGAAGTATCATTTAAGCATGCAGCACACTTTACATACAAAGAATAAGCAGAGAACATTTTGGAATAAACAATTTTAAAACAGGTAATTGTGAGTGTACTGGTGTTGTAATATATACAACAAAAGAAAAGTTAATGTTCTGGAGGTTTATTTAATAAGAAAATCACCCTAATGTACATCTAATCAGCAGGAACTAATGTTTGTACTGTGCTATGACAATATGTAAAGGTGCTGAAATACAGTATTACTTTGTTCACTCAGATTTGCATGTATTTGCTAAGTATTTGATCTCCGGATGCTTTCCATACTACACAATGAATGGGTGAATCCAGAATGAGAGAACTAGGCTGAGGGAAGCAAAAGGAATGTTACCAGACATTGAAGTTCCAAGGTGAAGGTGGCAACACCACATCCCTGACTCAGCAGTATCAGTAATTTTTGTTGTCAGCTATCAGCCAGATTTAATCCCAAACCCTGTATTGGGGTTAAGATTCTTGAAACAGTAATTGAGTGGTAAAGAAATCTCTGCCTTTTTTGCTTTTGAAGGATAGTTGTCCCAACTGTTTTTCATTGACGGTATTGCTTATCTTACCAACTCTGTAGGCTAGGTGTTCATTGCTTGGCAAAGAATAGATTTTATCTGTGATGCATTTGAGCTTCTTAATTTCTGTAATTTTATTTTTTTTAACATAGTACAGTGAAGTGAATGTCTCAATGGTTGTTATGCATCTTTATGGTTCAGGTTCTGAGTTCTGTTGACTAAAATATGGGCATCAGTAAGCCATGTGTGAGATTCACGACAGATTCTCTGCTAATCATTCGCTTGCATGAAAATGGTCCAAAACATATATTACAGCATCACATTAGTTATTCTGGTCCACTAACAGATGTCCTTGTTGTCAGCTAGCTGGCGAAGAGACAGCACAAGACATTAAACCAGTGCTTGAAGTGGGACAATATGTGGCAGCAAGCCATACCACCACTCTCTTACTTTGAACACCAGCATGTTGTGGGTTTAGGAGGGGATCATCTATGTTCCCAGCACCTGCAAAAACTCTGAGAGAGCAGCTGTCTTGTTTAATCACTTACAAAGGCTTTGGATAGGTTGGCCCAGAAGATACCACCTTCACAGAAAGGAGTGGTGGAAGGCAGAGTGTACAGCATTCCAAACCATATGGCTGTGGTTTTGCTTCATTTGAACTTAATTTGCTTTATTAGTAAAAGCAGACATGTGACAATTAGACTTTCTTTGTGCACGGACTCAAAAAATACAGCGGAATAGGGTTCAGAAACATATCTTTGGGAAAGATGGGAAACCCAAAGCAGTCATTCAGCAGTGTGTGATTCCATTTATAATGCTTTTGAAAACACAAGTGTAACTGCCTTTGCTCTCATCAGCAGTTTGATACCTGCTTTTCAAGCCTTCAGTATCCCTGAAATTTGAACTCTCACACTTAGTAGGGTACTTCATTGTGCCTCCATGACTCCAATCCTCTACGATAGAGTCTAACCAGCAATTTGTCTTCGATCTTGAATTTCTGTTACCGCTGGCACGTACAGGAGAACTACAATAGAAAATGCTCTGATCTGATGAGACTTAAAAAGGATTATGAATTTGAGAGCTAATAATAGATTTTACATACTAGAATCACAGTCCAAGCTGAAACAGTGAAATACAGAGTGTATGCTTTTAAGGGTGCCATGTACAGTATTTTTACTGTAAAAAAAATCCCAAACAAATAAAAATATTTTTTTATGATTTTACCCACTGCTGTTGTAGGTTAAGTTACTAGTAACAGTGTGGCCTATTCAGCTAATCTATGGTCAGACTTAGTAATTATAATAAATTATCCCAGGACTGCCAACAGGGTGAAAATAAGGGAACTCCTAGAACAAGTGGGGTTACAGTTTTTTCCTGTTGTATGATACGAGGTTCCAAAAGGTTCCAAATACCCCAGGAGCTCTCCTGCAGACTTCTCGGCAGTTCTAAAGAAAAGGTTGTTTTCAGCTGTGCATCTATAGTTGCCTGTGTTAAAGGATTCTAGATATGTGCTTTCAGTGTTCATCCCTGAAATCTTGCAGAAAAGGGTGAATCCTCTGCACAACAACTTACAGTCTCATAGGAACCTACTGCTTTAACTTTTTTTGTCTGTTTCTTGGGTTTAGGAGGCTTAAGTGAGGTTATGGTGAAATCTGTGAGTGGAGATGAAGAGAAAAAAACTTATATTTGGATATTCAGAATTTTTAAAAAAGCAAGTGAAATTAGACAATGTCTCAATTTTCACTGTTTTTGTAATCATTATGGAAAATTATGGCTTGTAATAAAGCTTTAAGAGAACAAATATTTGAGAAAGTTTTCTTTTTCTTACTGTTTTGCATTTTTAAAATTCAAAAGCAGTCTGTCATGTCTATATGCCATGGGGTTTGTAACTTTAGAAAGCAATGCTTTAAAATTGAAATGTCATCAACCACTAAGCTGTGGTAATATAAACAATCCAGTTTTAGTAAGCAGCACTCTATTACTGCATTTAACATTTCAAGAATTGTGGGCTTTATCAATAACTAGTTTTGTTCATTTTAAACTACTGTCAATTTATTTATCTCTGTAAAACTGTAGAAACTAAGTGGATGGAATCGGAGTAATTTTCATTTTAGGTATTTCAATAGTAATTTCCTAATTTTGCACTGTGTTTGAAGACTTATACTCAAGTGGCAGGCAAGTTGATGATCTAAACTATAACCTGGAATGTACAATTTTCCCCCCAAAATGTATGTGCTGCCCCACATATCTTACAGCTTTTCTTATGATGCCATTGACAGCTACTTGAGACTGCAGTCTTGTGTTTCATAACATTTCATCTGAAATGGACAGTTACCAGACTTTTAGATCTAACTGCTCATCTAAAGGAAAGGTATTCAAGGTATGATGAAGCTTCACACATAGATAGAGAAGCTGTATTTTACAAGATGAGAATCTTTACCATTTTTATCAGGAGCCTGTAGTTCAGATAATTTAAAGATCAGTATTCCCTGCTGCCCCTCTGGGAAGGTGCCATTCCTGTCACTCTCACATAAGAACCAGGATTTAGAGAGCTCAAGCATGAGCTACAGCAGCCTGCATATAGTTTATGGTGTTAAAACAATTATCTGGTATTGCCAACAGAGCTTTAAAAACAAAACAAA
This sequence comes from Elanus axillaris, assembly GCA_026212715.1. NCBI lineage: Eukaryota > Metazoa > Chordata > Aves > Accipitriformes > Accipitridae > Elanus > Elanus axillaris. The sequence goes on from JANZLQ010000061.1 coordinate 1,867,489, forward strand.
ACAAAACAAAACCAAAACCAAAACCAAAACCCAAAACATCAAAAAAGATTCAGTACAGGTTTATTTTGGATATTTGATTTTGTTCTTGGACTATTGTGGATGACCACATAAGGAAAATCATAGAATCAAAACCAGGATGTCATTAGGGGCTTGCATGAACATGATACGGGGAAACAAGATTGGTTTTTGACAAAAATTGCTGTAGCAAAGGCAATCTCTTGAAGTGAGTAAGGAGTTTTACATTAATATGGCATACTGGTGAACAGTCAGTATCAAAATAGTCAATTGGTTGCACATGGTGCAACATTATACTATTTTGATCCAGTTTTCCTTGTTATGTCTTCAAAGGCTCTTGGACATGAATGGATGAATTTCTCAAATGTGTCCTCTAAGGGGCAGCATTGAAAAGCAGGTTTCTCTGTAATCGGCTGCTTCTATTCATGGTATGAAGTAGGTGTAAGTGACTAACAAATTAGTGTTTATTCTCTGTTGCTGGAATTACGGGTTTTCAAAGGTAACCGAAATGTTTGAGAGTCATTACGGCCAATCTGTCCAAAATCCTGTAGCAGACATGTTTCAGTTTAAGTGATAAAACCATTGGAATTCTCCCTTGTGGAGTACTCAAAAGCGTACAAAAATGTTGGGTATTTTGTTGGTTTTTTTTTTAGTGAGAAACTGATGGCAGAGCCTTTTTGCATTTCTTTCTTGTGAGAAATATCAATATTATGTCATTTCCAGAAGCAATATGTCATCTTAACTAATGCTAATTAGATAATATCAAGTCTTTCCTGTCAGTATTGCACTTAAACAGTATAGTGTGGGTGACTTAATATGGGAATATTCTGTAGTATTAATATCACTGGCTTAGTCCTGTATATTAGATCACATGAATATCTCCTTCTTCCTTATTGAAGTCCTGTGGTAAGAGGAAAAGTGTGACATTAATAATGACAAAATAGTAGTGCTTGGTCCTTCACTTGCAGTCAGCTTCAGGGGCACGGGTAATCATTTAGGAAGAACAAGTTCAAGTGCTCTTCTCCTCTGAAAAAAGAAGCAGTTTACTGTCCTTACCCTATTTTGTCTTGTCAATGTCCCAACAGAAAATTGGTGGAGTCTTGTTTTCTGGGCAGGAGCTGTCCCTGGGTAAGATGGCCTTTGAAATTGTCTTGTATCTGCCAAAGTATTTTTTTTTTCCCTAGTGTGCATCTATAAAAAGATAATATCTTTGGGTTTATAAAATATAATATCTTTCATTGGAACAAGCAATTTTGGCTGAATTTGGGTTCATGGGGGAAAGTGGCATGAGCATCCATCATTAAAGACCGTATCAGTGATGCACAAGTGTTCCAAACCAACTGTAAATAGGGAGGCAGGTTGTAAGTCTGAGAGTTTTTTACTTTGTAATCATAATGATTTCTCGTTTAATGTAGTTCATTCTACAGAACAAGATAAATTAATGTACACACATTCTGTCATTGTGTGATAGTCATGTGCGTGATACATCTATCGCACTCCTGAACTGTCTGCTCTGCTTTTGCTGATTATAATGTCATATGGTTTCTTTTCAGGAAGGGAGGGAAGATAAATATCTAGAGGAGGTGTGAAGACTTCCTGGGCTATTATAAGCTGCATTGACTAACGACGATTTTTTTGCTAATAAATATTCTAGCATTTATTGTTTCTAAACTTCTCCTTTATGTTTGCAGCTGGCACTATTAACTAAAGCACTTTTGGTGCTGAACCAGCAGTGAGGTTTCAAGAAAGGGCAGAATACCAGCTGCTGCTGGGGATTTTGCCACATGCTTCTGGATGCTTATTTCTTCCTTAGAGCAGCAAAGCTTCATGAAGGATTGTGTTGACTTGAAAGTTGTATGTGCATCCATGAGAGTATGATGACCTCAGCCATCATCAACAAGTGAAGCTGTAATGTCTTGTAGTATCCTCTTCAGGTAAGTTCTTAAGTAAGGTAAGCTAAGCATTCCCTTACAGAATGGCAAGTCCAGTTGAAAGAGAGTGGTTACTCCACTTTTACATAGATATGAGAGAATTATCTTTCTATCATAGGACAATTGGATGTGGTTTAGTGGCACAATTGGTAAACAAAATTGATGCATTTGTGTTTAAGTGCTTGTGAGAAAGTGCTGGTGTTTCCAGTTAGCCAGTGCTAGCCAATGCCAGCTTTGAACACTCGGCTGCTATCTCCCAGTGAATTGCTGCACACTGTCTATCCATATCCTCCTTCACCATTCTGTGTTGAGATGACCCACCATTATTCTTCCCATAATTAGTTTCTAAAGGTTATTTCCATCTCTGTGCTGACGTGAGTGAAGCGTAAAAGTTTGCACCTGTTGATTTCTGACAATAGTGAGGCTTTTCCAGTAATATTTCTAACTTCAGCTTTCATCTTGTTTTCCATGCAAGAGATATACAAGGGTCTTTGGCAGCATCATATCTCAAAGGCTTCAGTTTTCCTCCTCTCAGTGGAATTAGCTTCCCATGATTTCTGCCTAGAGTTTGCTATGGAAGTGATGGAGTTTTTCACCAGTTGGATTTTCAAATGATTCAGGATGCAGTTGTTTCCAGATGGTCTTCAGGCAGGTGTAAAAATTGTTAAGTCAACTCCTGTAAATCCACATTACCTTGACTGAGCCAATTTTTTAATTTCTCTGCTACAATCTCCTTCATTAGTTCTGTATGATCTGTATAACTGAATTCAGCTATTGCATATCAATTTGCCATTAATTATAAAGTTTCTTATGTGCTATTTTTTAAGCCAGTGCTCAATGTATGTTTCATGCTGGTTTTAATGACTTAGTTTAATCTGGTAAGGTTCAGCCATTTGTGAGTGTAGAGCTTGGGAGAAAGTACATTATTTTACCTGTGTTAAAATACTATCTAGGCAAGGAGACTGGAGGTAGTATCTAAGAACAGTAATGAAGTGCTCTGTTGGCTGCTTCACTTGTCAGGACTTGGTTTGTTATGTTGTGAGTGAGGTGTAACAAGACTAAATAATGTATATTTGATCTATACTTTTCCATTATCTGAAAGATAAGAAAGAAGTATTCTTCTGTGGTTCTGGATTTCTGGCTGGGAAAATTGTGATTTGATTACATCCTATTGGATGTTCTTCTGATCACACCTAGGATAACTGCTGCTGTAGTAAAAACCACTTCTCTACCCATTTCCATGCAGACTTGAAACGATTCTCCTTATGGACTGGAAGAAGAGATGAGGTCAACAAAGGAATTTTTTTTTTTTTGTGGCCTGTGTGAGGGCACTTATTCAATTACCACAGCAGACAAAAGGAATATACCATCTAGCTTTTAATATTTGGCAAATTCTGAGCCATGCAATCCAAGTGGTACTGGAAATTCTACAGGTAATATGGAGTTAAAGGATGTGACTCACCAATGTTTATGCTTTCAAAATCAACTTTCTGTAGCATGGACCAGCTTCACCCTGATTAGCCCCAATGGCAGTAAAGGGGACCAAATTCCTCCCACAGTGGAATTTTTAACAAATTTTGCTGCAGAAATAAGTTCATCAGAAATTGTCAAAAATGGGATTCTGTTTGTACTTAGAGGAATCTATAAAATGAAGCTTTTGCTCTGTGTGCAGTTTTAGGCAAAGCATTTTAAATTTTTTTTTAATTTCTTCTTGGAACATCTTCCATATGCTAGAATATTTAAAGTGTATTTTTAAATAGTGACTGGCAGTCTGTGAAACACCATTTTAGCATGAATGAGGTCATATGCTACTAAAATACTACTTATACTAGGAAACTGAGATGAATTGAAAGTAGCACAGCTAAAAAAGGGTAGGCAACAGGTGTTTTATTAGATAGCAGATATTGGCTTTTTTTACATCTGTAAAATAACTGATACTTCATCCTAAAAATTGTTACAAATTTGGATGTTTCTGCTACTCAGTATCAGAAAGTCCCAGTGTTCCTAATATAGAGTATGTTCCTTTAACGTGTTTTTGATGAATAAAACATGATATCCTCTTCTAGCATATCACCAGTTTCATAATATGATACAGGATTGAAAGAATTTTGCTTGGGTACCAGGTATCTGATGACTAAGTGTATCCTGGAAAGAAAGCAGGGCAGGCTGTGCTCCTGCACAAAACCCCTGAAGTTATCAGCATTCCATAATTTTCACAGGGGTGACTGTAAGGTGTATGTGCAGCCTGTTATGAAAAAATATTTTTTGTGTTGCAATAAATGGGAGAGTAATTTTCTGACACACAGATTTTATTCACCTACTTAGTGAATAAGCCAAGTGGAATTTATCTGTACCCAAAATTTACAATGCCTTTGACTATTAATTTGAGCAAGTCATAGAAGTGAAGCATCCTGGACTTCAATTTCCCTGTTGTTTAAAATTGAGCTCTTCCCTAGTTTACTGCTATAAACTAATTTAGAGAACCTTTTAAAATGTGCTGTTTAAATCCATATTGTTGGGCGGTTTAGCACCATAGCCCCAATAATAAATAGATGATAAAACGGTTACAGCCAAATCATTCTTCCTGATGCTTCAAATTGAATGTTCCATATACAGAATGCTATAATATTCTCACATTTTAAAAATATGCTATTTTCCATATAATAGTGGTTTCAGGTGACTAATCATCGAGTAAAGCACGAAACTGATATTTAAATGCAAATCAGGGGCCTTTTGGTTTGTGCAGTTTTGGTATCTTAGCACATGAGTCACAGCTTTCAGAAGCAGCACACTCCCTAGAAGAGGAGTGTGCATATTAAGTGAAGTACAGGTGATTCCGCCTTCTTTTGTAAAGTGTGCATAATAATACAGATTACCTAGAGACACTGACATTTAAAAAACATGTATACAATGGATACAAAACATAAAATGATTATGAACTCCATTTGAAAATGCACATACTATTTAAACTGAGTACAACTGAAGTGTCAGTTGGGAAATGTGGTGTCAGCCATCTAGAAAAACCATCCCATGGATATTCAGATATCATTTCTGTCCAAGACCCTTGCTGTCATGGCTACTGAAGATTTTGCATGTCTTAAGATTTTACATAGAGAGCCTCTTTTAGGCTTTACTGTAGTGGCATGTAATGAAGGCACTCATATCATCTAAATACCATCTGTCCATACAAAGCAGAAGAGGATCTTATCTTTTGGGGGAAACCCTGGCTGCACAGAAACTGAAGCAGAATATTTTTAGTGACTTCTGACTGGAGCCAGGATTTTCTGTATCCTCAGACAAATACTTTCACAGTAATTGGACCTGGAGCTGGAGCTCAATATCAACTGCTGATGGTATTGAGCTGTAGAATGTTATTTGAAATAATGATTGTGATCAGAGACAAATCTCTCTCCCTCCCCTTCCAAAGTAGACATATAGGGAGGAACCCTCAATCTTCCCAGAAACACATCAAGAGAAGAGAATATGGTCAGCATGGTCAGAGGCGCAGTCCTACTTTTCACTAACTCTTTGAGCCAGAGCCCATAGTCTGCTCTGAAATCACACTGCAGTTAAGAAGACGGCCTCACCGGTTACCTAACTAATGGCGTAGCTGTCTGATACCCTCCCGGGTCATTGCTGGGGGAAAGGCAGTATGGGTAGAATATCTTTGCAGTTTAGTCATTTCAAAGTATGAAAAAGGTCTTTTGAGGCCACAAGGGCAACTGCTGGCTTCCTGAGATTTGCACTGATTAGATCAATCCTGGGCTGGGGCCAGAAGGTGAGAGAGTGAGGAAGGATGAAAATTTGGCTTCAGACCTTCACGTCTCTGTCTGTCCTGCAACCTCTCCATATCTCAGCTGAGCCAAGAGAGCAGGAGATCTGAGTTAGAGAAACCTTTTCCATTTGAAATTTAAAAATATAAAATATACATTCAAAATACATTTTGAAATATTAAAGGAGGAGAACCCCCTTTTCAAGCACAGAACAATAAATGTAAATATTCTGTGTAATCATTCCGTAACTGTTCTCCACTTTTCTCCATTTGTTCTAATGACTGTGATAGCAGTCAATCAAAGAAGTCGTGTAGGCAGTACATGTGCATGACACAGCTACAGAAAACAGAAGTTTAAGCTGAAGAAATTAATCTCTCTTCTGATGCTTCAAGATTTATCTATTAATTGCTTGCCTGTGGTTTCAAAACTGATAAAACCTATCCAAAAACACACTAGGAAATCCTCTGAGTTCAGTCATATCTCGGATTTAGTCAGCTTCAGCTATCACTGCCATCACCAGCTCATCTATAAATACATCTGCTTTCACAGCATACACATTCTGAAATTTGCCCATTGCATCCTCAGAAGTGCAGGGCTATTGTCTGCTATTAGACAAGCCCGGCTTGACCAAAGCCAACATGAACCTAGCCTAACACGCCAAGCCCATCCCTTGTTGTTAGCTTTGATAGTTGCTGCTATCATTTGATAGTTTGCCTGTAGCCAGTCCAAGTTGGCAGTGTCAGCCCAAGCTGATTGGAGCTGCAGACATTTTTGCTGACTGGAGTCATGCTATCTTTGCCAGTTTGCTGGAATAGACACAGACACTGATTGGGTCATGCTGAAAACATTCCTGTCCTATGAAGCAAGTCTGTTTGTATTTTAGGTTTGCCAGGACTAATGAATTAAAAATCTTGGGCTCGCCACAGTTTGCTGCTTAATAATGCCTGTGACAGAAGGATTTTTTCCTCCCTGAAGCGTGACAGCATCATAATCCCTCGTCACTGGCAAGGAGAGGAAGGAAAAGCGGAATTGTGGAGAAAAGCGGAAAAGGGTGATCTTTTGGGACAGCAAAGCCTATGGGAAGTGCAGGTAGCAGCATGTTGCCCTGACAGCTGTCTCAGCTTCTCAGACCTTGTCAGTTTGTTGCTATGCAGCAGGTGCAGCCTTTTCTTTTATTGAAGCTTTACTCCATAAAGGCAACGACAAGCCAAGGCAGTGGCTGGCCCTGGATTATACAAGTGCAGACACTCCGCTAAGTGAGGTAAGGCAACAGGTGTGAAAACTGAACTAAATTGATAGAGCTGTAACAGCACTTAATCTGAGTTCTGCTGCAGGTTTTTTATGGAGAAACAGCAGCCAGTTCTATAGGCAATTGTTGTGAAGAAGAGAGCTGCTCATTAAAGCTCATTAAATTCCAGGTTGCCCACTCACCCTCATCTCTGTCTACAGAGATATTGTTCTTCATGCACGGGGAAAGCAGGTGGGGAATTGGGGGCAGTCAGTCTGTGTGTTTCCTGTATCGCCTTGTTTGCACACAGGCTGCTTCCATCCCTCTCTGTTCTCTTTGATTGCTTTTTGTGATGAGCTTGAGGATTCTGCACAAAAAGGAGTGCAGGGATAAATGCAATATAAAAAAAAATTGATGTCAGGGTAATTGCTGCTTATAAAGATGAGATTTATTCTCATGGATTGGAATAAAATGAAAACACTCTTTTGCGGTATGATAGAATTCACCATTGCTTATTGAAGGGGCATTGATTTTTGCCCTCAGATAGTAGGTAGATAAAAGAGGTAATTTAAAGACATCACAGACCACAAAGTACGTGACTGGGATAAAACAACAGATTTACTCCTAGCAATATTGTTATGGCAACTTTAAAACCTCTAGCAGAATGCATCATTTTAATTTCTTAGGCTATCATAGAAAATGTTAAGTATACTTTCCATGGAAGACCACTTGAGACAATAAGCAGATGTCAGGGGAATGTGTACCAACAACACAGAATGATGAACAGCCTTGTTTCAAGGAAGTGTTTATAACTTAAAACCTCTTCTTTTTTTTCTTTTTGCTTTTTTTTTTTCTTTACCTTGTATTGGGAGGTATGGGAGGGAAATATGATAAAGGATTTTGGATTAGTAGTTCTGTTATTTTTTTTAAAATAATGAAATGACTCAGGTGTTTCTTATGAAGTGAGGGTCTGGGGGGAAAAAAGAGATCAATAATGCTCAGATGGTAAAAGTTTTTTAGTTGAATCAATGCACTTCAAAATAGAATGTTTCACTTGACTACAAGGATGTTTTCCTGAGTCCAAAAACATACACTGTGGTAGTTTAGGTGACTTTTCTGTGTCTCTGCCCAATAGATATCAGTTCAATTTTTGTGTGTCTTTATTATCAGTAATGGGGAATAAAGAATGATCCCTGGCATCCTTCATGTATTAGTAGAAAGAGACACTCTGAGCTCCAAATAAGATTTATTCAAAGTAAAAATTTTAGATTTTTTGTTGTTATTTTAAGAAAAGATTATGCACTTCAGGTAACAATTTTTTGTGTATCATTGCTACAGAGTAACCATGTCACTCTGCTAGCTACATATTAAGCCAGACAAAGCAAATAAAAAAGAAATGCTGAAATTAGTGGGCCAGGTACAAATTTGGTACTCTTCCACTGATTGCAAGGCAGTGATGCCAGGGAAGTGTTTGATTCACTTGTGCATCACCAAGGAAGATTATAATCCTGAAATATTGTTCTGTTCTATTGACTTTCTGAGACTGCCAAATAATTAAGTGTAAACTAGAATGAGTTGTTGGGATTTCCATGCAATACAATAGCTACTTTACAGAAAAACTGCAGGAGTATTAACTTAGGAAATTGGCTTATGTTTTCACTAGCTAAATGCTGTGTTGTCTAGTGACGTGTGGTACAACTTTACTAAAAGTCATTGTATTTTCATGAAGAATTTGGTTTCTAATTGACTGAGGAGTTTTTATGGTAATTTAAAAGCTGCTGTCATAATTGTACACATAGTTGGTATGGATACAATGCACTCTGGATAGCATAGGCTTCAGTCCTAAAATAATTTCTTTATGGGCAGATCTTCTGCATGCATGAAGTCCCACTGACTTCATGTTATCCACCCATGGAGCCAATCAGAAGTTTAATATCTGTGAATTTTAGCAGCTTTGTGCTTGATATACAACGAGATTAAGTTTGCGTTCAGCTATTTAATAGAGTTTAAGCCAAACTGTTCATTCAAAAGGTTAAATATACATAGTAGAGCTCTTGAGTACAACTTTTGAGTGTTCAGAGATGCTTTAATTATACCATTACAGATCAGTAGTAGCTAATTCTCTTGTTGCTCAAGAATTCTTTAGTGTCCTGCCTGAAATGAACTAGCAGTTTTCTTAACAGGCAGGGTTTCATCTCACTGAAACCACTTTTTGGAATTGGTGGTCTCAGAAGAAAGACCGAGGACTGAGTAAGTTCCCAATCCGGGAGTCAAACCCATGCAGACAGACCCCTACATGTGCACAGAGTTCCACTGAAGAATCACCACCAAGGTTTGGAGACCTAGTAACTTTCTGAGCATTAAGTGTGTGACTATCAGGAACAGTTTGACTGGGGGAGTATGGGTGGAAGGTAGGAGGATGGGTGCCTCCTCATTGATACCATGTGGAGTGGTGTGCACGTTTCCAATCACATGGCAGGCTTGGGGTCATGTTACTCTCAACTCCCCACCCCTTCTTCCTTCTTCACCTTCAGAACCAGGCAGCATTGCCACAAGTCAAGGCTTGCTGAAGGGGCAATGGCGGGGAGCAAGCAGGTGAGGAGAGGGGAAGCTTCCTTTGCCATTGTTCTTTCTAATCTGTAAATAGCAAAAGAAAGGCAGTCTCTGTGCTGAATTTCACTTAAATCCTTTATAAATGGAAAAGTGAAATGGCGCTCCTTTGACTTTGATTCTAAACCTTGCTTAGCTAGGATGAGAAAGGTAGCTGTGAATGCATGAAAGGCATTAAAACTCATTTGTTGAATGGTGTCACATGCTCTGTAATAAATATATTGTTTGTATTATTGCAGCTGGAACAAACAAGTAAAAGCGTTGACTCAAGTGCCCACATGATCACCACCGCAAGGGTACCTGCTGATAAGCCAGTACGAATTGCCTTCAGCCTGAGTGACTCCCCAGGTACAGTTTAATTTATGGAATAAACCACAATGAAATAATTGCTTTTAAATTTTACATGTTCTTACCAGTGTTTACAATACCAAATGAAGTGCAGTGTTATGGGTGGATTATTTTCCTGAGTAATAGCATGTGATCAGTTTTCCTGCCTGATAACTTTTAATGTTTCCATTAACAATTTCATTAGACTAAAACCACTAGACTGACAGTTTAGATCTTAGCTTTCTTTTAGTGGTTTGTCAAATATACTTAGGACTATAATTAACTATAGAATTTATCTGCATATGCAGTATGTCTGATTTTAAGGAATTTTAAAACAAGAAAAGTAAAATGACATTTTGTACTGAGGATGAGCCTAGAGCAAGAAGAGACTTTCCCTTCAGCAGGAAGGTTGGAAAGTGCCACACGTGCCTGGCTTAGTGAAAGGTTTCAGGAAACGGATGCCCCACATAGCATGTTCCCTGAGAAACCAGCAGAAATCTCATTGACGTTTATCCTGTTGGCTAGTGCTGATTGAGCATTAATTTCCCCAAACATGCCCTGTACATACATGGACAATTTGGCCTTTGCAATAGATGAATATTATTAGCTTGTATCTTAGATATTAAGGTCTAGAGAGCTGTTGCCGAACAGTAGAAGTGAGAATGAAATAAAGTAAATCAGAAGCTGGGAAGCATCCCCCAAAAAGCTGGCTGCGCTGTTGCTAAAGGTGAGTGCCTGGAGTCAGGGTCGAGATGTGTTTATGGCATGAAATATAAGGATCTCTGATAATGATAACTGAAACTCACTGCTGATGAGTGCTCTATGGGACAGTATGCATTGTAGGATAAAGTGTGAGGCTGCTTCCTGAGCTTTGTGTGAATAGAGTCTCAGCTTGAATACAATTTTCTCATTTTAAAAATATTTTAGAATATGCATTACCTTTCCTAGCTAACTGTTGTGTAATATTAATTGGCAGCTACAAGCCTGAAATAGAATCTCATTCCCTAAGCAAGGGAATTCAAAAACAAACATCTTCATACATTATTGCACATAATTTTCAGCTCATAAAGTTGATTGACACAGAAAGATGGGGACAAGGAATATAAAGAAGCACATGTGGCTATCTATGTGCCCTCTTTTCATAAATTAAAATAATCTGATAATTACCTTTTTATTACAGAAAGTAATAAGGAATCATTCTCATCTCTCAAGATATAGTAACATGGTAAATTTCTTACAGGAATTATGGCAAAGATAGGTCTTGAAGAGAGATATAAAAGAAAGGGGAGTGCTCTTACAAATTATGGAAAAAGAATGCTTATGTGAGACACTGAAAACAAGACAGGGAAAGCTGAGACCATGGGAAAATCAAAGAGGGTAGTGTGGTTTGTGACAAGATATGGCAGTAGGAAATGACAAGGTTGTGAATAGCTTGGAAGAAGAGGACATGAAAGGCAGGAAGCCTAGCTTCCTTAACATTGCATCATATTTTATTTTTTACTTTTCTATCCTGCTAATAATTCCAGCCTCTCAACATTTAGAGAAATACACGCAGTTACAGAAAGTTAGTCTTTTTCTGCTACATTTTGTTAAACTTTTCCATAATTGTGAGTCCTTTTTTGTATATATACAAGTGTTCCTGCAGTATGCAATCCAGAATCTCTGTGAGTACTGGTAAAACTAAATAGCAACCAGTAAAGTAAGTGCCATGTTCTCTGCATCACATCCCCTTGAGGGCTACCAGGAAGTCTAAACCAGCACACCATTTTACCATGTCACAAGAATTCCACTCTTGCTCTTAGTGGTAAGCCTGAACACGGTTATTTTATTTGATATATTTAAAGAAAGCAAAGGAAATAAACTTTCATAAGGTTTGAAAACTTCCAGCAAACCACAGTTGAATCAAGAGAATACAAATAAGTATTTAGCACTTTTTCTTTTAAGATGAGCTGCAAAAACATTTAACGGACCTTTAGGAATTCCATACTTGGCTTTCTTTTTTTCCCCTCCTTATTTTTTTATATTTCTTTAATCTTTTTTTCTCCTTGACACGGATATTTGTTTTCAGTTCAAACAGGAGTTACCTGCTGTAAGTATGATAGAGCATCAGGTGAGGCTTGTGTACTGCTGGGGTGTATATACAAAAGGTTCTTCAGGGCTAAGTGGTGAGGCAATCTGTCTGACTTAAGCTTTTCCTTAAATTTTAGCTCACCTGAAAGGCACAGTGACAGATTTCACCAAGAAAGGCTGCATTCTCCTTCCGGGGACTGTACAACTGCTTACTAGGAGGAACTGACAGCATAAGTAGATATAAAAAGGGGAAACGGAATGTTTCTTCTGGGTGGTGATTATCTCACTGGCTAGGATTGTAACCAAGCACTGGGTGTGAGGAGCAGTGAAAGGAGAAACTGCTCTCAACTCATGAGAAGAGATTACTCTGTGTTAACTGACCTACAAGACCGGAGGGGGCTTATCCTGAGTGTACAAGAAATAAATTGTGTTATATTATTTGTCAGTCAACACCTGATGACTGAAATCCTGGCCAGCTTTGTGCAGTATTTTTAATGTGAAAGTAGGCTGACCAGTTCCTTAAAAGTCTCAGGAGCAGCCCATCAGCAGGTGCAATATAAGAAGACAGTTTTATTGTGTATCTCTTATTCCTGTATATATAGAAATCTATGTTTGTCTCTTTTACTCAAGTTCACTAAGCTGGCATCAAACACAAGTTTTCCAGGGTGTGTTTGCACACTGTATTGCACCAGTTTGACTTAAGGTACCGGTTTAAATTAATGAATTTGAAAGATATTATTTCAGCCTATCTTATATCCCTTGGAAATTAATGCAAGTTGAACTGAATAAGGTGTTCCAAAATTTAAATCAGTGTTCCCAAATAGAGGTTTTGTTGTAGTTTATCAACAGAAATTTAATTAAACCAATGAAATTTGATATGGCCTAATTTATATCACTCATTTACTGAATATATTAAGATACAATGATTATAATAGGAACTTTATTAAATTTAGACAAATGGATTTGTTCTGTGTAATAGTTCTAAAGGAAAGTTTGTAGGTAAACATCTCTTCATCTTTCCTCCTAGAATAAAAGCTTGGATCTAGCTGAAAAGTTCTGGTAGTGACATGTGGTGATAAATGACTGGGTCTGAAATTAGTAATTTCTTTTGCTTGAAATTAGTCTACCTCTGATAGCACTCTCCAGAAAAATCACTGATAACAAAGGCAAAACATACATCTTCTAATGAAACTGACAGACAGTGCAACAGTGTAATGTTTTTGCAAGCATAGCAAATTACTTATTTTACTCCTGTTTATGCCTTTGTTATCCTAGTGACCATGAAGAATTTTTTGCTTTTATAGTTGATCGTGCAAGACTGTTTTGCAATGATTCCTTCTTCAGTAGCAACCCTCAAATCCCTATTCTGTCCTCATTTTAGTTGTAATGGCAACAGAGGCTTTCCAGCATGTACCGGTTGAAAACCAGTGGGAATTGCTAAAATATATGGCTAAAATTTACAAAGCTGGTTTTCTAAAACAACACCCAACCAGCAAGTAAGTGGCTTGATCTTTTGCAAATTAGACAGGAACTTAGGTGAGATACCCTCCAAGGGAGAGTGGCTGTGCATTCATCAGAGGATGCTTTAGGCGCAGGTGAAGGTATATGGAGTAGGAGGGGTTTGCTCTTATCTCTTCTGTTATGGGCTGTTTCTATTTTTGGGAGGTCCACAACTCTTATTATCAAGCAAGCCTTCATAAGCTATTCTTGGGTCAGGCAGTGACCATTCCCCACTATTTTATGAGTGAGGTAACTGCGAGGTTGTGTAAGGTCATGTCAGGCAGGGCTGTGAATAGAAGCCCGGGAGCTTCACGCAGCAGTGCCAAGTCACAGTCACTTAGCCACACAGCCTTCCAGGACAAATTCGATGAGTCTATGAATGTCTGTCAGTAACCAGGGCTGGAACTGCTGGATCTCACTGCCCTCCTAGGGCCAAGACTGGACCCTGATACACAGTTTGCCAGCATTGTCCCACTGTGAGTTGCAGTGCTTGCAGTTGAGTTTGAGCACTTTTCCTGTGTGAGGGCTGATCCACTTACAGGGTAACAGCCTACTTATGTTACCAATTCAATTCTTTAATTTAGGAGGAAGAGTTCTGAATACACTTGCCCACGCATGTAGGAGAAAAAAATAGTACCTGATTGTATAATTAAAGACTGGATCATAACTCAGTTACTCAAGGAAGCAGAGCTGTGATTGGCATTTCCTAAATTTCGAGTGCTTGATTTACCAACCTTAATGTGCTTTCAGCACATTTACATTTTTATGTTCTATTTCTGTCTTTTTGAAGATCCTAGAGAAACTGTAATTTGTGAGTTTATACTGCAAGTAAATCAGATGTTGTTCTTAAAGTATTTATTCATTAACTATTGCCCGTAGCCCACAGTTCAGCTAAATGGAGCAGTCATATAGGAAGACTGGGGTATTATACTTCATTGTACCAGACATTCTGTCAGTCAGACAGCAAAGTGTGAGGGATTTCGCTCATTCATCTACATGATGGAGGTCTGGGCTATTGGAATCTCCAGAAGGCCAGAACATGATTAAAAAAGTGAAATTTTCCAGAAAGCATGATTCATTCTCAAATGTTCAACATTAGCATATGCCAGGGGACCGAATGCATCAGGACATCACTGATAAGTGGTAAGCCTTTTGTATGAAAATAATCAGTCTTAATACAGTTCAGCCTTCTAAATCAGATGGCTTGTGTGGATCTCTGTACCACACATCAGAAGCCCATCTCATGTTTGTCTTAATAGGTGCTGTCAGCAGGGAGACAAGAGCTCACCTGGACAGTGAAGGCTGAGCAGTTTAGCCTTGCTGTCCTTACACAAAGCTGCCTATCACACCATTTCAGCATGAAGGTGTGTTGGCTGGGCAGCATGCTCAGGGAGCTTGTTCTTTTGTTATGCTGTTAGTTTTGCTCTAAGAATGGTCAGAGAGCTGGCTCTGATATAGAGGGTACTTTGTCTTAGCTCAAGTGATGGAAAGCAAAAGGAGGAAGTGATTTCCCCGGAGACCCTCCATCAGATTTTCTCTGTTATAATCATAGCTTTCAACAACAAGCAAAGAATATGTATGAACCTGATGAAACAACCATGAAAGTCAAACCATTCCATACACATGAACCAAGTCTTTGGTTAAAAACCCATTAACTGTATGTGCAGAGAGTTCATCTTGTAATCAGGGTACAGGTCTTTACCTTTAGTGCACTTTTAAATACAGACCTCCAAAATTAGTTTCAGGATCTATGGGAAATCAGGAAGTGCTACTCGTTTAGAAATCATGCAACAGATACTTTAACTTAGGTGGCTGTGACAAAGTCCCTGATCTGACTCTTTCACATCACAAGTTAGTGCTGTTGAGTTTGCTGGGATGGCCATGACATTCAAGTGTATGTTTTTCCTTCTTTCTTGTTTTCTTTTGACCAGAATCTTGAGTCATTTTCAGATGCAGCAAGTTGCAGTGTCTGATTTTTTTAGATTTTTATTTTTAAACAAAATGTATTTTCAACAACCAGCTTGAATTATAAGTCCTCTTTCTTAGTGAGTGACAGGGAAGGGAGCAGTAAAATAGTGACCACAGGGGTGAGATGCTGTTTGTATCTGGTAAAGAATCAGCCTAGTAATTTTCAGGGGGTTATGGCACTGAAAAACCACTAACTATTATAAAGGTGGTCTTTGATTATATCTGTGATTCCCTATAATAATCTAGGCACTCATTAAATATTGATAACAAATTGAGAAAAGGAGAAAAAGAGGTATTTCTGAATTCTATTGTCTGGTTAAGGACATGTAGAATAGAAAAGAACAAATACAGACGGATAAGGAGATAGTTATGAGAGTGTTTTTGATCTTCAGAACATTTTCTTTGACATTTCAGACATTTTCAATGCTTCTGATTTTCAGAGTCATAGATTTTTAAAGCTAGAAGCCAATGTGATTTTGTTTGAACTCCTGCGTAACACCCAGTATTCAGGCTTGTAAGGGCAATAGTAATTCTTTTGGAAGAAAATGCAAGAGTTTTTATCTTTTCTCTTCACTTTCTGAAAACATGCTAAAAAAATTTTAGGAGGCAAATGACTGCTGTCATTTGATTTCCCCTTGAGTGAAATCTAAATGTGTTTAGTTTTTACCAAGTGATTTTTGTTGTTATTGTTGTGGTTGTTACTTTGACAACAGTGAAATACAGACTGACCTGATGCAGTAATTTATTTCATTGGAAGCTGTGGGTAAAGTTTTTTGTTGTTCTTCTTGTGGAAAACGAGATTGCAGTTAGCTGTGAGGATTTCTGTTAATTTTTGTAAACTAAATACTTCAGCTGAAAATTTCAGAGGAGCCTAAGAGAATTAGGAGCTCAGAAAAGTTTCAAACCACTGGAGTCCCCAACTTTTCTCAAAGGTTTTCTATATATCAGATGATTATTTGAACAAGTTTTGAACTAGCATAACTAAAAAAAACCTTAGCAGCTGTTCAATAGATGCTAGGGCAGGCCCATTATAAAATGTACTATGGTATGTCATAATGGTTAGGATACCAGTATGTTCTATTTTTAGTACCATTGACTCAGTCACTTGAGTTCAAAAAATAAGCAGGGAACATCTGTTTATTGAAAGGATTTCCTCTATAGTAATTTCTTTCTCTATTCCATCTTTTTTAAAGTATTTCCAAACTTTTTTTCACTGGTTCCTTTCTGAAGATAATTCAATATATTTTCTAATATTCTGACACTGCATTAATTTTGTTTTCTTATTAATATCTGATGCAGTGAAAAATTAATTATTAGCTGATGCTTCTTTAAAATTCTTGGGGTTGCTTTTGCTTTGTTTTTCTTAAGTTAAAAATGTTTTAGGTCTCTCCTTAAAGCTACTGTGCCAAAGATTGTACTGCTGGAATTGTCAAAACAAATAGCAGCTTAACTGCTGTCCACGACTCTGGTCCAATATCTCTGTCAGAATATTTAACAGCTATTCAGCCAAATATTTGTAGAGCAGCTGTACGCCTAGTTGCACTGAGTCCTATTCCATCCTTCCTTTTAGCCTTGCTATGTGATTCATCTTTCTCCTTTTAGAATATTAGTCTATTTTTAAATATTGTACAAGAAAGCAACAGCAAATTAAAGGTAAACAGCTGCATATCAGTGTGATACAATTCTATACAATTAAAGCAATTTAAGTGTTTTCCAGAATGGACATGTTTGGGACATGGTGTGAAAAATGAAGCTGGGGTGGGACATGGAGAGACAAGTATGACTTTTTGATAATACTGGCAAGACCCCTACCCAATGACAATATAGAATTTCACTGTGTTTCCTGATGAAATTCAAAAGCATTTGCTTTTGCCCTCTGTATCACTATTTTTTTTCATCTCTGGGCACCCCTTCATAGAGGTGCCTAGCTGTAGCTATGTTAGATAAAGTAAGGCTCTGACCATATGTTAGCCAGTATGTTTATTCTTCACAAGATAAGGTGACTTATTTTACTTTTCCCCCCTAGCCTATTTTGCTATGGGACCACTGAGGGAAGGATAAAGAGATAACAAATGTTTGACAAATAATTGAAATCCTAGTCTGTACTTTTTAAGTATATTCAGAATCCTGCTTTGATATGTGGTCCTCTTAATCTTGTTGGGGTTCTGTTGTAGCATACAACTCTGCCAGCATAGAGCAGGTTGCAGGATCTGACCTATGTTAGCATCCTATGAGAGCCATCCTTGTTTAATTTTGACACATTACAAATAACTGACTCTGTAAGCTAGCTAATAGTAACCTTCTCTTCACCTCCCGTAACCTGTAGTAAGATGCATAAACAGTCATCACAATCCAATGCAAAACTGACAGTGTGAAAGTCACTGAGAAAGAAATATTGCAGTGGCTAGCTGTGACGCTACCAAGTATGATTCATATTTCTGATCTCAGTCCAGCTACTAGTGGGCAGGTGTCCACATCACAACACTGACGTAACTGGCACAGCCTGTCCCACCTTTGCTGAAGCTTGTACTAAAAATAAAGAAATAAATAAAGACACAGTTTGGCTTGTTGTCATGAATGAACTAACTCTAGCCCATAAAGATTGTTATCTACAGGTTAGGATAAAGGCATTTCTTTGCAGTATGGGGAAATTTGTGGTGCCTTTCCCATTCTAATCACATCTGTATAGGTAACAGTCTTCTAGTTCCAGGGTTGCCAGACTGGTTTGTGTGTTCTTGCGGTTGCCTTTGGGTGATGGGAGAAAAGGTTTTTATTATTGTTGGTTTAGCCCTCATAAGTCATTGTATTGTGATGGGGAAGATAGCTTTCCCTTCATCCAAGTAATGAACTCTTTGGTAGTAAGAAGGTTCTTTACTTTGCAGTATAATGGAGAGCTCAGGAAGAAAGATCATTTGGATTTATTGTTTTTATTAAATTATCACATTCTACTGTGCTAACTGGCTTTGTTTTGTTTCTTAATCATTGCAATACAAAATAGGCTTTCTGTCTTTCCAGCACCTAAACATTTTCTTATTGCCAGCCCACTAGTATTTTCAAGGAGGCCATTAAGGTATCTCAAGTGTAGAAAGATAAGCAGATGCGAAGGTGTTTGCAGGACCCGGATATTATTGTGAATATATGCAATGTAGAACTATATTAAACAGATCATTTGAAATGCTCTTTATGGTAGACATTGACTTTTAACATCATGTTTACCTTTTAGATGATGCTTCCTCTGAAAACTTCCCTTTGGCATTTCCAGAACTAGATCAGCAGCTGCAGGTAACTTTTTTTTTTTTTTTTACTACAGTTCTACTTCACATTCACTGTATTTGTTAAGATAAAAAATCTCTGATTGTTACACTAAAGTGAAAGTTTTCAGTGGTGCTTCTCTAACCTGTTAACATTTAATAAAAGGTATATTTCCATAGAAGAAAACATTGTCTTTTCAAGATTTGCAGAAAAATTGATTTGGCATTTTTAATCCAATTGCAGGGAAATGATTATTTTAACAATCTCACCTGCTTTTTAAATTTTTTTTGCAATTCCTGTGCAAAACACAGCACGTACTGCTGCACTGCAATGAAGAGAGTTCCTGTGGTTTTGACAGAAGGAATGGGCCAAGTATTATATTCTCATGCCTACAGGCTGCGGTAAAACCGGTATAATCAGCTTTCTCTGGAACATTCCAAGAGAATATAAAGGTGTATTTTGTAGTGCCATCTTATCTCTAATCTTAGTAACTAAAGCCAGTCATCAGGATTGATGAGAGCCTCCTCAAAGTTACTCTAGTTCATGCTGCATAGCCAGCAACCCTAATGGTTGCCTGAGCAGGTGTCTGCAGACAGCACAGGATAGAAGTGGTGAAACCTTTTGTGACCAGTCCAATTTGTCAGCATAGCACAATGGAGCCCCGATATACTGGATAATCAGATGGCAGTTGATGGCAACTCCACGGCTCACCAGGCACAGAGCCAGTTCTGTATCCAGGGATTATTTCCCTTTCCTCTGTAGCAGTTCTGGAGTGTTTGTTGGCTTTTGTAAACTACAGATTATCTGTTTCCCAGGAGCATTTAGACTTCCTCTGATATTTCAATATGAAGGCAGTTGTTTCCTGAGCGTAAATTGAGAAAGGCATTAGCAGACCATGTTGTCCAATGATGTCATCCTTCCTGTCCCCATCAATGAGTGAGACAACACTGGAGGGATGCTTACTTAAAGGACTGACTTTTCTTTCCTGCTGCTGTCATCAAAAGGATGACTGAGGAAGGAATGGTGGATGACAGAGACTCTTCTTGCTCTATCCCTCTAATCCTGAGAATAAGGGCAAGTTCCGTAGGTGTAACTAGGAAAGATTAAAGGAATGAATAGCAATTTAAGATTTGGGCTGAAAGGAACAAGGTAGTATGTTGGCCTTTTTATTCCACTGATCTTCCAGTGCAGCAAAGATGATTGATATTTTTTTTTTCCCTCAGAAGAATTCAATTTGAGAAAAGCAATATTGTTTCATGGCTAAAGCACTGAATTAAAAGTAAAGAACCTGCATTCTGTTTTCAACTCTGTCAGTGACACATTGTGTGATCCTAGAGGAGTTGCTTCATCCTTCTGCTCATCTCTGAAATTAAGTTAATAATTTTTACCTTTTTTGTTAAAGAGCATTGAGATCAGTGGGTAGACTGCTCTAAAAGAGCAAAGTATGATTATCATTACTACTGGTAGTACATAAAGACAAAATTACTACTGTTAGATCTAGGTACTTTACAAGCCAAGTGATGATTTTTTTATTAGCACTTTTATGACCCATTTCTGGAACATACAATGTACTCTAAATGTGTAATTTCATGATAGACTGAAATTGCTCCTCTGGAAGCATTCAAGTCTGCTGGATAAATAATAGCCCTTCAGTAAAAGTTTTTTAAGTACACACTAGAGCAATTCCACTAAGTACACCCTCTTGGTCTGTTAAGTCCCTGACATTTTTTTCAAGAGAACCTTCCTTTACTCTCATGATCTCAATATGGTAACAAATTCAAAGAAACAATCAAAAGCTTTGATTCAGATAATGTTCTTTTTATTATCCTTCAGAAACTTTGTTTGGTAATACTGAGGTAGTTGAAAAGATAACTTATGAGGACTATCTGGCTGACTCAACCACTCAAAAGTATGAAGTTAGTGGTAGTGCTTCATCCTTCAGCTTTTCAAGCTTATGTGCATGTTTATATTTCGATGCCTTTATGCCTTTCAGCTAGAGGCAGTTAAGTCAACATGGGTTCTGAGTTGATGCAGAGATAACAGTGCATTTAGCTTTGGCAATGAAAACTTGAATTTTCTTGCTTTTGTCAATCTGGATCACAGCTTAAAGTTATAACTACTTAATGCAATTACATTTTGTTTATACTATTTTAAAATTTCAAATAAGCAATAGCTGTAACAAAGTTATAATTTATCTAGTTACATTTTCTTATTGATTACTTTTTTAACTGGCTATAATCCAAAGTGCTAAGGGCGTGTCAGCCCTGTATAGCATATGGTTGCAATTTATGTTAATGTAACCATACCATCTTTGAAACAGGTAGCTCCTGTATTATAGAAGCAAAGTACAACATGGGCTTCACCAGGATCTGCAGAAATACTGAATGGTGGTGTCCCTTGTCATTCCATCCATGCTTTTCTCTATCCTAAAGTTAGCTAGATAAAGCAGCACACATGAAGTGTCATGCAAACAAACCCTTTAATGAACTGTGGCATAGCAGTCTCAAATGCTTGAATTTGTAAGAATGCTGGTACATATTTTCATAATAAAAATATCACATCTAGAGCCACAAGATTTTCATCACCATGCCATAAATATAGTCCAAAGCATTTGTATATTATTTAAAGAAGCAAACTATAAATGCAGGGTAGGTGGCTATATAATAATAGGCACTTAAAAAAAAATAAGTTATAACTTTCCAGGTTTCCAACATATAAAGGAAAATTTTGAAACATGTCTTAAAAACAAAACAAACAAACAAACAAACAAACAAACAAATAAATTAGCTGATCTTCAGGTTGGATTTTGAAAGCAGCTTGAAAGCTATGTAAGCTCACCGAGTGACTTGGAAAATCAGAGCCTTAGAATTTTATGCATGCAGGCAGCAGACCACAGGCTGAGTACCAAGCAATTTGCACCTCTGTTTTAGGCTTCAAGCCCTTTTCCTTCTATGTTAGGCCCTGGCAGACAACTTGGCTGTTTGAGCAGAATTACCTAGTGTTCCCACTTTTCCTACCACGATCCTACCATACCTACTCCCTGGGCACTGGTATCTGATGGCAGGGCAAAGTTCAATGCAGCCTCCCCCTGCAGGGTAATAAACCCTGCTGTTCAAGCACCGGCGCCAACTTTACAGAGGTTAAGGTAGGTTTGGCTGGAGAAAAGGTATTTCTAGGAGACTAACTGCAAATAGCTAATTCTCTATAAGGACTTTTACTAGAGGACGATCCTAGTTGAAAGTTACAGCTTCTTTCTGAAGAATAGAAATGATCGGTCTAGTGCTCTGATCTACTAGCTAGGTTCAGACCAAAAATGTTGTTTTCCAATACCTTTTTGAATGTTACATTTTTCTACTTCTCTGAGAGGAAGAAATTCCAAGAAGCAATTTGTAAGAAAATAATATCCATTCTCTAACTTAAAGTTTTTGCTATTGTTGTGGTTTTTTTACTTAAAAAAAAAAGAATTAATGTATGGTCAACCAGACATAAAAGCCCTGCATATAAGAACAGAGCAGTTTAAGCCATATGCAGGAAAAGACTGGTCTCTTTTGCAGCTTTAATATAAAAAAAACTATGAAGAAGTTCCTGATATGCTACCAGTGAAACAAAGCTTATATTAGTAAACTTCTTGCTTTCAATTCCTTTTGTTTGCAATATTGGAAATTATTCACTTCCCACTGATGAACAACACTTTGAATGAGGAAAAAGCACTTATTTGGGTGTCAGCGTCATCCCCCCCTGCCCTTGTGTGAGCAATGTGGTGGGTAGAGCAGCAAGGCTAGGCTTGCTATGTTCCTCGGTTTGTTATTGGGAGACATTAACCTTTGCCTTGTGTAAAAGCTGGACTGGGCCTTGGAAGGCACTTCCTTGACTAGCTGAATAGTGGGTGGTGGCCCCTCTGACATACACTCTACTACGGGTTATCTGCTATATTTAGACACCTACATCAGCATCTAAGGCCTTCTGTTTAGGTCACTGAATATAGAGAAAGGTATCTAGTGTTAAGTACCCGCTTTACTATACTCTGATGCTGTCTGTCCTGTTTCAGCATTTCCTGTGACTCGCTCAGTTCATCTCCCTCTTCTCCATCAAATTCTTTATTCCAGCTGGGAGTTTGATCCTGAAAAGGGAAGAACACAAGTCACATACAGATGCACATGGTGTCCTGTAATTCTTTATCATCTCTTCTCATGAAATTGTGAGCTTGAGAGAGGCATTTATGTCATATTTGTATTATGAGTCTGTTGAGATCAGTGGAATAAGATGATTGTTAAATTGCTGCAACAGAGAAAAAACTCCAACCATTTATAATATCATTTTGTTAAGTCAAGGGGTAGTTTTTCATGCTTTAATGGGAAATGTCTATACAAAAAAGCAATGAAAATATTATGAAAGGGGCAGTTTGTTATGTGTGATACAGCATTTAGCAGAAACCTTATTTACTCTGGAACTTTAATAATGGAACTATTGCTTCTGCTGACTGCCAAAACTCTTGTTAGACACATACAAATTATTTTAGAAAGTTTAAAAGTATACTGTGTTTTTAAAGGGTATGCTCTCTTTTTTAATATGTATTAAATTCCAAGAGAATTCCTAGAATACCGTGGTACTTTATAATTAGATTTGATGGCTTATGAACTTGATAAGTCTTCTGTAATGCTGCTGTGACAACTATGATCTTATATTAGATTATGTAAGACATGGATGTTTACAAGTCAGGGCATCATATTAAGGTTAGAAAAGAATGGAAAAATCTCTCAAGAAAGGAGAGCAAAATTCACAGTTGCTGTCATCCAGCTGACTTGAATTTTTTTTGAGGAAAGAGAACTGCTTACTTTCATAGTGAAACTAGACTAGACTAGATATATCCTAGGCGAGGTATATCCTAGGCTAGATATCTGAAACTGGTTGAAAAGTTCCAGCTGCATGACAAAAAGCAGCTGCAATGTGCAGATATCACTCTTGCTTGGAATAGTGTGGTTTCTTCCATCATGGAAGTGTACACAAGGCCATATAGTGAACATGGGCCATGTGCAAAATACTGGAACTGAACTTTCTGGTTTTCCAGAATAGTTTAGCTAAAAATTACCAAATTTACAAAAAGTGAGACATCACTCTTTACTTAGACCCCAGTGCTAAAGACTGCCTTCCAGATGAGTCCACATGCTCAGCTGGCAAAACTGCATGATACAATTTTTTCTTCAACATTTTCAGGAGAAAGTTTTCAGTTTTGTTCACAGTAGAAACAAAAAGTAAATGCAAATGAAGGTGAATTAAAAAATAAACTGTTTTGAAGTTTTTGAACACATGGGTGACAATACCAACTATACAACTTTTGTGGATGCGGAATGCTGATATTCATATGGTAAGACAAAACACACTTTGTGTGTGAGTGAAGCAAAAAAATTACTGAAAACTGGCCTTTTTGTGCCCCAGTAAAGATTTTAATTAGAATAATTCCTTCAATCTGTCTTAAAAATCAGGCAGAACAGCTCAGCTTTCTATTTCTTCATGAACTGCCTTTGCATATCATCTTGCAACATCTATCATATCTGGATCCCAAACAAAAAAATCTGAATAAGCAGTGCATATGTCTTGTAAAGATGTACATATATATATATGTAGCTACAGAATAGCCTATAACAGGATCTCTTCATGTCTACTTGCTGGATTCTGTTTGTCAATGTCACAGTGAGTTAGTCAACAAAATACAAGTTAAAATCAGACCTTGTTGAAAATCAGGCATATTAAGATAAAGCACTAGGATGACTGAAATCTATAGCTTTTGTACTAGCTTTGTGAACAAAATCAGAGATGCTGTGTGTGCATATTTTGCCAGCACAGGAAAATGAGGGTGGATGACACTGAAGCCTGAAATAAGCAGGATTAAAAGTAGCAACTGTTGCCATTAAATATAACTTTCTTTGGCAGGAGTGTTTTTTGCTTATGTAGCAGGTATGCTTTTAAATACATTAATTTATGGATGGGCAAGATACCTCATGAAGTAACAAGATTGGGCTGTGCTAAGGAGAAATTAAAGTAAGGCTGTTGTCTTCTGAGTGAAAAAAATATATACTGAAAACTGAACTTTTTTAAGGTCTGTTGTAATTAGTCACCTGGGTAAACTAGTGAACTCGTACCAAAAATTAGGATACATACTTCATCGTTGAAAAGTGTTCTCTACTGGGAACTCTAGTTCTTTTTCCCTGCCATGGGAATGCCATCAGGGTAGCATCTGCAACACTTCCCATGGCCTGACCACAGGCATTCAAAAAAGTCATTCTAGGTGGAATGGGGAGCAGAGAAAGACTGCTTGAATAAGCTTGGGAAAATGGAAATTTCATCTAGGATGGCTTAGAGGAATGCAGCTTTACCAAGACGTAGGTCTTAGAAAGTATATGACAGCCCTCTATAAGTACCTTTTAGGTAAAACAGGTAGGACAAAACCCCACCATTTGAATGCAAGATAGTGCCAGCACAATAAAAGACTTACAAACCTGTCTTCAACAAAAGCAAACTGGAAGTGACAAAAATGTTTCTAATCCTTTGTGAGGCTCTGGACCAGTCTTACAACTGAGGCAGGGGACTCGAGTTTTTCTAAGACAGAACTGGGCAAGCCTGTGAATTGTAGGATTTGCTTCCGAGAACAGGGGACTGGACTCGCTGAATTTGCATGTTCCTCCTATCCCCATTTAGATCAGTATGGGCTAGTCCACTAACTGTTACTATTCTGTTACTGTTTTCTTTTCTGCAGAATGTTAATACTATAAATGTCTGCTGGCTAGCTGGAGTTACCCCTTTGGAAAAAGCAAGTTTTGCCTCTGTTGCTGCATTTGTTTTTCAGGAGTTTGTCATGCCATCTTCTGAAAATGCTTCTCTTGGTGGGAACAGATATATCATTAATTCTTTGCACTCTTGTTTATGTCAAAAAGAGTAGGCTGTTAGACATGGATAAAATAAGTTCTCTGCTTTTGTGTTGGCTTGCATTTTCTGGTGGGCAGCAAAGAACGGCACCAGACTTGCATCTCTCCATTTTTCTTGTGATTGCAGTAGAGGTGTTTGTTAAATAATGAATGCAGAAGCCTGTTGCATGTCCTACTGGCCAGAAATTACTCATGGACATTGTAGGTACTATCTCCAAAACCTTTCTTAGAAATTTCAAAATTACAAAAGAGCAAACCAAATTGTCCAATCATCTAGTCATATGAAAACATAATCAAATTTACATTTTAAAGTAAAAATACACTCAAAATTTTAAAAGTTCTTGATATAGTGCTTGATAGCATCAGACAGGATTGAAAAGAATTGTATGAACAGAATATTAGTAAACCAAATATATCTTTTGTTGTCCCTTTATTTTGAGTGATAAAATATCAGTGTAAGAAAAAAGGACTCTGAAGAGGAAACAATGATAGGAAGGGGTTTGAAAGTCAGCAACTGGTTCTAAGTGGGAATTAGATACTAAGTCTCAGCATAACTACATAATTTTTAGCTCTCTATATATATCTTTTGAGTGGGAAGCTGGAATATAGAAACTGAATGCTTCTTTAATTTTTAAACTGGTTTAAACCAACTAGATCTGCGGAAACTAAGTTGGAAGCAAAAGTGAGGTGTTTTTTTCTTTTGAAGTATCACTGTTTGGGGACTTTCCCCTGGGTACTGTTCAAAATTGTTTTATTGTGACGCATTTGTTGTTTGCTGATCTCTGGTAGATACCAGAGATGTTACTTTGGCTCACCCTTGCATTCTTGGATTACAGCACTGAGACTTCTATAT
Source organism: Elanus axillaris (assembly GCA_026212715.1). Lineage (NCBI taxonomy): Eukaryota > Metazoa > Chordata > Aves > Accipitriformes > Accipitridae > Elanus > Elanus axillaris. The sequence continues at coordinate 1,893,939 of JANZLQ010000061.1, forward strand.
TCTGTCTTGTTAAATTTATGCTTATTATTTCAGTGGCCATATGAATGGTCCTATTGCTCATCCACAATGTAATGTAATTAAAAGGCCTTTCCTATGGACCAGATTCATCAACTAATGGACTGCCCTTTCCCTGGGTTCCCAAATTCTCCAGGCTCAGAGAGAATGAAACAACATGCTATGAAGCAATTTTGTCACAGCATTTTTATATATAGAACATGGAAAATGAGTGTCTGTGTTAAAATTTCAGTGAAGAACCACATACCATCTACAGGTATTTGCAAGGTCCATACATTAGTTACATCTGTGCATTGGGTTGCATCTGAAGCCAACTTACCTGGCCTCCTGGATAAAAAATATTTTAAATTTTTGTCTCTGAATATGTTTAGTAAAATTTAAATTTCCAGTTTAGCTAAAACAAAGATCATAAATAGGAAAAGTCTGAAGACTCCTGCTTTTCTTTTCCTAACAATGACTTTGAAGGAATATTATACTACAGAGTCAAAGTAGGACAACAAGAAATAAAAAATAATCTACTTATATTGTGAAAGGCAATTGGATGTTCTTTAACTGGACAGTAAAGGAACTATTTTAAGTGCTTCCTTTTGCTTCAAACAGGTGGTTCAAGCATGCTATTTGGAGTTCATTTACAGTCAATTGATTCATGTCTAATAGCTTAAAAATACTACACTTCCTGAAAGTGTTATAGCCAAAATGTGACGGTCAAGCCTGAAGTCTAAATTAAATTGCATTCTTTTTAAGGAACAAAAAGCACTGACATTTAACCAAACTGTATTTTCAAGATCGTGGTTGAAATTTGTATGAGGAGTCCCAGGACAGAGTGGTTTTATTTGACATATTTATTACCTCCAGTGTGCATTGAAAAAAATTAAAATCTTGCTGCAATAATGTTAGTATTTAGCTTAGGAGGTACAGTGCTTTTGCCTTCACTGTGTCTTTTTTATCTGATTTTTTTTTAGTGGTTGTCATCCTTATACTCTCAATCTCACCTGCACTTCTCATGGAAATTTGAAACCCTTTGCAAATATAGCTGATTTAACTCTCATACCATTTCTGCTAAGTATATCCTCTTCTACAGTAAACAGAGATGCAGAGAAACTGTGTATGATCTTGAGCAAACTACTTACAGCTTGAGGCATTGCTGGGATAGAATACATTGTGAGATCTTGGCTGCACTGGATTCAGTGGTATAACTCCTGTTCAGTCCAGCAGAATCAGCCCCGGTGTCCCAATTCATGGTCCTGCCCCATTTAGTAATAAACAGCAATAAGCATTGCATCTATGAAAAAAAGAGTGTTTAGTCAATAGCTTTCCATGTCTTTTCTTCTCATCTTGCAGAATTGAAGAATAAGCACTTGTTTGCACTCAAATTACCCTACTGCTTAGTGCTGCAGTTCCTGCAGTGAAAACACACTCATGTATTTTATGGGTCTGACCAATGCATCAACTTTAGCATTCTTATATCACTGTAGCTGAAAAAGAGGGAGGTAAGGGAGAATTCTTTGAACAATCTTCAGGCATACTTTGCAAAGTTGAACAATCTTTAGGCATACTTTGCAAAGTTGATGAGGAAAGTTCTGAAAATCCTTACAAGGTTTGAAGGTTTATGCATGTTCTTATGCAAGGAAGTGATTTTTTCCCCTCCATGAAAGGCCGTCACTAGGAATATTTGGGCGTATCCTGCAGTTGGGGAGGGGAATCTTTACATATTCTCACAGGAATTACAGTAAATATTGTATCATTCAAAAGCAGTATATATATATTTTTTTCTTCTTTTCTTAAAGCCACTGCCTCCTTGTCATGACTCTAAGGAATCTATGCAGGTGTACAAACAGCACTGCAAAATAGCAGAAGAGTACCATGAGGTCAAGAAAGAAATTGCTCTGCTGGAAGAAAGAAAGTGAGTAATTTTTCCAAAGTATTTACTGCTGTATATTCTCTTTGTAAAATCCTGATTTAAACATGAGGGTTTCACATGATATTTTCTGACCTTATACTGTCTGCCTGAGAGTCACAGTACAGCACAACAGTTAGGCCATTGGTCCATAGGATCAACTAGGGCCACTAAGGACACAGATTTGTCATAGTTCTGGGCCGTCATTTTCACAGATGTCTCTTAAAACCTTCATTGACAGCCTCCAGGTCACATAACAATCTAGTTCAGCTGGTGTGAGTCCCCTTTTTAGTTTTAGGAATTTTTTTTCCATTTAACTTTACACGTTTTAATGAAGAACATAATGAATCCTCAGTTAGGTTTACAGTATTTGACAGTATTAGTAAACATTTTTCTGTGAGGTGCATTGACATTTTAGGTGTTCATATCCAAAGTGCATAAACTGGAGACTTTTTTTCTTGTCTATACTCATACCCCTGCCATCTTTGCATGACTATTAAATGGCAAAGTGCACTCCATGACTCTTGGTCCCTTTCCACAAGAAACTTGAGAAAGAAATTCAGAAAGAGAAAAGAGGGTGACTAGTGAAAGTTTCTAACAGACAACCAACCCAAGGAATAAGTTACTGCTAAGTAAACTTTCTCTTTCAAATGCTTTTTTATTTTTGCATTCACATTGAAGGTGACTTCAAGCAGTGTTGCCTTCCTCAGGGAGTTACCTCAAGTGTCAATCTCTGAGACTTCCTGTGAAAATGAAGACCACACCATCATTCTTCCAGATGCTGCTTGAACAGAAACATTTGTATTATAGCAACAGGGGTCAAAAGAGCTCTGTTGCAGAGTGAGCTCTGAGTAGGAGGTGGACTACTGTATCTGTTTCATAGCAATCAATCTTCACACAGCTGACCATGCAGTTCAGCCAAGTTTGCATCCATGGGAGTCTTTAGCTGCAGAAGCAAGGTGATGGGAGGGGAACTGGTGAAATCCTGTAGTCTTACAAGGTAGCCAAATACCTCCTTGAATCCAGACTATGCAGGGTAAGAAAGTGATACTTGTCTTTGTCAGGGTTGATGGCTACAGGCACAATATAGTTAGTTGTTGCCTAAAGTGTTGGAACTAGTTGAGATTTCCCACTACAAATCCCCTTCCAGTGTAGGACCTGCATAGCACTCAGTTGCTGACAGACTGCTTCAAAAGCTAAAAAAGAAGACAAAATAACCAGAAGAGATTAACACTACATTGTCCCAGTGTTTGCATTTATCATTAATTAGCTTGGCCAATCAAAAGCAATTGGTGTTTATAAAAAGATGTAGAGAAGGTAATTAATTTGAATAATTTTGCAATGATTTGTCAAATTTGATTGCTTACATGTGTATTTAGCAACCAAGTGAATTCAGTGGAAACCATGTGTGTTTGTCTTCTCTGAAAATCCAGATGGAATATAAAATATTAAATGGTTGTTTAAGTATTTAACTTTAGATGCATAAATTCAAAAGGTAGCCTTAGATCATTTGGGTTTTTGAGTCCACTTATATAAATGCATTATTATTACTGACACATCCCTGAATCAGATATGCACATTTATGAAGTAAGCTTGGAGCCCTTGAAAACTAGACTTGTATACATATTTTTGCATTTGCTAGAATGAAAAAAAAATGCCATTTTGTTTACCTATGGAGTCTGTGGTACTAGCTGAATTCGAAATATTTTGCTCCTTGGGAATGGCAGTTAAATGCACAAAATTGCTTACCTGAGCTCAAAAATGTCCTGATCAACATCTGAGCCCTAAAGTCAGGCTCTCAGCAGTGGTTATCCTGGATGAATTAAGGGGCTTCAGGCTGGCATTTTCCTTCATTCCACCAGTGGATGTCAACATTCCACCACTGCTACCCTTGCTGGACCTGTTCTGTGGATAGAAGATTTAACGCCCCAGTAAATATATGATAAAACAAGAGTGGCTGAATAAGGCAGCAAATAGAACAATATTGTGATTCTTATGTGCCTGCTAATTCCATATTTGTGGCCTAGATATTCACATGCTGTGAAATTCCTAAAAATGACACGTATCAGTACAGCACCTTTCACCACCTTCCAAATCTCTTAATCTGAAGAAGTGGTCCTACAAGCACTGGGATTGAAGATACTTAATTTCCTACAGGCACTGTGATTATTTGATTTTGATGTTTAAAAAGCTGCAAGTGCCAACAGTAGCTTTTTTTGCCCTACATGGGAACTATTTATAACTCCACCCTACAGGTAGCTTCTCCATTTTGTAGTATTTTGGAGGAGGTCCCACGATACTGCCTTTTGCCTTTGTGTAGCAGTCTGTTTTTATAAAACCTTCCAGGAATTAATTGGGATCTCTTCACCACGTGAAGTTTGGTTGAAATTGGAAGGTGGATTAAAAAGTTATTAGGACACATATACCTGTACACTCATGTAAACATACACAACCTGAACACATTAACCTTGATTTTTACATAGAACTAGATAGAAAGGGTGTGTAAGTGTGAAGGTGAAGGAATAAGCAAGAAATAAAGGAGTTATGGTCTAGTGAGCACTGATTTATATGTAAAAATGTTCTCAACAGTTACAGTTTGAAAGTTAAAGGAAGTTTATGGGGTAGCATAGGCTGAATGAAGAGGAGAATGAATAGTGGATTACAATGGCTGGTGTGGCATGCATGTTGAATATTCTGTTCTCAGAAGGGGAGGATGCTTTGACTTTTCTAAAAACTCTGATGAGATGTACAGCTTTTAGCCTCAAAAGCAGTTGCAATCAAATTGAAAAGACGCAGTTAGCAGCTTTCTGAAATTTGCCCCTGTTCCAGGTGTCTTTATTTTCTTCTACATTTGAATTTGAATGTAAGGAAGTAAAGATTCACAATTGCCTAATACACCTGCTATCTATTGTCTGTTTCTTTTAAATATTGTTTTTATAAAATGGACAGAGTTTCATCCCTTGTAATGGGAACGAACAATTTGTGCAGTGTTCTTCAGCGTACATTTTTACCAAAGGCAACCACAAGTGCTGTTGGATGGTACCCCTGATAGTGCTCTGAACTTCCTCTCCACAGATCAACTCACCAGTGGAATTAAAATGTCAAGTCTCACCTGACAGTGTGTGCACCTGTGGTGCCTACTGATAGTACACTCTGCACGCAGAATACTGAAGACAACGATTGACAGGAAAAGAGCAGAAAATCAATTGAGCAAATATTTTTGATTTGTTGGTGAGGAGGAAGAAATAATATTAAGTTAACCTGACATAAATGACTGTACAGGTATTGGAGCTTTTTAGTAAAACAAAAATTGGAATAGTATTCATTCTGCTTTAAACAATTTTTGTTCCAACCTCCGAAGTTCAGTGTAACCTTTTATACATGAAATAATACATGCAAGTGTATTTCTAAAGGAGGCATCTTTAAGAAATAGAAAGTTGAATAACATTGTTTTAAAATAGTCAAAAACATTTACTCTTTTGCAACTTTTCAAAGGCTTTTGATTCTGCTTATCTTGACTTGTCTCTCACTGTGGTGTGAGGATCAAGTATGGCTGAAGTATAGAAAGGCAGTACTGCAATGACAAGGGTTGCTTTTCATCAAGGCAAGAGCAGAGTTTATTTGGCCCTTTCTGTTGTATGCAGCATAGATAGCAAGAGAATATACTAGGCTGGGAGTGTGAGAGAAGGCAGCAACTATTTCACAGGAAAATGGGAAATGTGGGACAGAAACTGAGGTTGCAGGTTCAAAAAGGAAAAATCAAAGGACAAAACAAATAAGGGGAGAAGAAGTTACTCAGGAAAAAGACAAACAAAAGGAAGCAAGAAATTGAAAGAATTTAAAATAACATTGTGTAGATTTTTTTGCCAATATAAATAATCATATCTTTGTTTTCTGTCTTCACTCAAACTCTTCCCTTTTACGCCAGCAATATCTAGTACAAGGGACAAAATCACTCTGGAATGGAAGACATGATTGAAAAGGAAGAAAAGGGTGTGGAAGTGAGAACACACTACATTTAGGTCACAGAATGTAATTTAATTTATGTTCCAGAAACACACATGTATTTCCATAACAGATGTTTTTGGGTATCTAAGTTTGGGTGAAAGGGATGGGATGGCTGGTTATTTTGAGCACTTGTTATATTGCTATTACTAGATAATGACCCTGGATTATGTAGTTAAATATTAGAGTTGCCATGGTTGCTAGCTATATCTTATATTCTTAGCACTGGCTGGTTTTCTCTTTTTCCTCCCCCAGACAATTCTAATATAACTCTCCAGAAAATATCATTTGATCACCACCTGGTTTAGAATCACTCATTTTCTTTGCCATGGATATGATTTCTTTTCCTTCTTTTACACGTATTACAGTAGACATGCAGTGGAGATGTCTGCTTAATTTTGTGGGATCCTTCTGTATGCTTTAGCATGCTCTTATGACCATAGGACTGTTTCTAAGGTCTTAAGTCCAGATGGTTTCTCCAGGTACATTATTTCTGGAGTATCTTTCACAACAATGTTGAGACAAGTAGTCTTCAGACTTTAAGGTGCTGCAGAAAAAGATTGGTGTAAACCATAAAGGCAACCTTTTATCTTAATAATTTTCCTATTCTAGACCTGGTTTTTCATCATCTCACATGTATACGAAATACATGCTACTTGCCAAATAGTGGAATTTACAGCTTTTCTAATACAAAGAGAAACCTCAACTTGCCCTATTGTAGTGATGAATATTTATGGACCTTTTATGTGCTGACATTCGAGACATATTTTCATTTACATTAAAACAGGCTGTCTCATTGTTTAAAAAATTAATTAGTAGACTTTGAATACACAAGGGCAGTGTCCTCAGACAGCAGTTACCTTACAGCGTCTCATGATTCCTCCTGATATGAAAGCCATGTCAAATATGGGAAGAGTAAATGACCTTATGGCCACCGGAATACACTTGATACATGGTAGCTGGGAAGAAATGAGTAGTACCAAAACAGGAGAAAATCCAGTCTGCCTCTTTGCACTGTGGAAGCTGTTTCCTTGAGTCCAGTCCATCTCCAAATACACTTATCTCCAGACAGTTTATCTGCTTTGTCTGTCACTTTTCTTGTATTTATTCATTGTCACTGTTACTGTAAAGGATCTCTGTTATCTGCAAGGTCAGTCATTAATGCCAGAACAAGAGAAATAATTTCCCTAAAACCATGCTGGGTTTTTCTCCTCCTCTGGTGTGGCTTGTGGTTTATTGGTTTATGATGCAAATCACACTTGACTTCCCTTCCCAAAGAACACTTAAAGTGTATATTACAGATTGTCTCAGAGCTTCAAGTACCTCAACACCATTTTAGAAAATAACTTATCAATGCTGTTAATATTTAAACTCCGGGTAACCATTAACAGCAAACACAGATTAAACAGTGCTAGATGTATTTATTAGGCATCCGTAACAAAGGCTAGATGGTGCAAGAGCTTAGTATGGTGTTCTTTAACCTCTGGAAGCTAAGTTCAAATCCTGGATTAGATCAGAAGCAAATGTTAGTTACTGTCCTCATCCTTTTGTGAGCTTCGTAAACCACACCATTCATAACATTTAGCAATTCCCTGGTACTCTAATTTTAGATCTCTGGCAGGCTGGCAGTATTTGCCTGAAACATCACCCTACCCTGTAAACAGGTGTTGATCCTGATGGGAAGGGAATTAAGTAGGTTCTGCTGACTCAGAGGTGGGCAATTTTACTACCTCGGTGCAAGGAAACTGTTTTCTTTGAGGGAGGTCCTAGAATGTGGACTACAGCAATGAGTATATTTTGATTTTAATGCATTTATATTTTGTTTAATAGCATAGCTAAATCCCAGGGGGGGAAAAAGAGTTATCTGTGTTGCTTGAGTATTACTGGAGAGCAGCATGAAAGCCTTGCCTACACATAGCCTCATCTTACCAGATCAGGACTGACATTCATTAATAGAGCTGTCTGTGTTTGCACACTGCCACTCCTGGCTCAAGTCCAAATAAAGTAGTTAGTACCTTTCCTTTACACTTACTAAAAGTCCCTGTGGAAAATGTTTACCTGCTTTTACGATGCTGATTACTGATTAGTGTGTTCACTGTATCTTCTTTTAAGAATCTTGTTAAGAAAAGTATGGATGAATGATTCTGAATTAATTTGTTTGGAACACTTCTGAGTAACAGCCTGTGATTTGGAAGAGCTTAATTTAATCCTTCAGTCCAGCACTGCACCAGTAGAACAATTGCGAAGTAATATTGCTGAAGCTCTCTTTTGGTCCCAAGAGCCAAAAGTCTTCTAGAGGAAGCCCTAAGAGACTTAACTGATTAAGGCTGCTGGACTTGTAAAATCTCATTGTCTCTAAATGTGTTTCTCACCCTTTAATGCATACATGCAATTACTCCTTCGTGGCCTATAGTCCCATTAATAGGAGCTGGAATATCAAACTGTCTAGCAAGATCAGTTCATCTCGGCCAATTTGAAAATTAGTTGATCTAGCATGGCCCAAGCAAAGAGAAATGAAGTTGTTAATGGCTCGCTGCTTTTAAAATTGTTACAACTCTTTTGTGCCAAATGTTAACAGAATTCTGCTGAACAAAAATATGCTCTTGATATTCTCTCTTGAAGACCTGATTGAAAGGGAAGAGAAGAGGCTTTGCTGCAGCATAGCTGCTATGCCTTACCTCAGTGGTATAAAACAAAGCCAACATATTTAGCTACAGAAGGGTTTCTATATACTGCAACTTCTGGATGACTTAAAATTGCTGTAATGGCTGCTAACTTTTCCCTTCTTTTTTGTTTGGTATGGGAAACACAGTTGGAAGAAATGAGTGTGCTGGGGGGATCTCTTCTAACTTGTGACTCCTTGAACTGCAGTAACTCTGACTAAACAGTCAGCTAAACCATGGGCAAACTGCTATCACTGAAAGCTGTAGTAAAGACAGAAGAAGAACAAACCAGTTCTAAAAGAAGGCCAGATAGAAGTGTTTTTCAAAACCCAGGTGTTTACAGCTTTGCTGCTGTAAGTGGTAGTTTTGCAGCTGTAAGTAATGTAAGTGATCAGCAAATACTGAAATGTTATCATTTCAGGGATACTCTGTGGTGATAGAGTTACTGATCTGTAGGAATTTCCTGTCTGAAAGCACTCGTCTAGCTTGACAAGAGGGGTCCTTTAAAGACTGCAGCAAAAGCTATCCACTTTGAAGGCATTACATCTTCCCACTGATGATATACGAGCATTGTTTTGACATGACTGAGAAATAAAGTCACAGGGCTATGAACAGTTAAAGATTAACTAATCTCTGAGATAGAATGATCAAAAGAACTAAGAACCTTGTAGAAAAGGCTTCCTGTAGCAGGGGTGAATAAGTGATTTGACTTAAAGGGGGAAAAAAAAGCAGAGGCCAGGCTAGCCTGCTGGGTAACTATGTGGTGAGCAATTAGATACCCTGTGAGTTACTCATGCCTTCAGTGTGTTTTGTTTTAAGAGCTCTTTTATCTTAACTTGTGCTGAGGTAATTTCAGTTGATACTATACAGGAGACTCCAGCTCCTAGCCAGCTCTGGGAATACAGGGCACTCCATCCAGAAAGAAGCAACAGCTTCAATTCTCCTGTGTCTGCTCTTAAAAAGACCAGGAGGGGTCAGGTTTGCAGCTTTATTACTCTTCCTCAGCAGTAGGGCTAAGGACTAAGCATATAAACACATTATAGAAACAATATGTGTAGTTCAGATTCACGTGCCTAGTATTTACTAGAATTGTTTTTCTTCGTAGCAGAGAAAAGGAAACTAGGCATACTTCATGGAATTTACCGATAAAGCTAACCAACTGATCAAACCCCCCCTCACTCACTTTCAAATAAATGTTTAGTATTGAGAGAAAAAATGAATTGTTATTCTTCAGGCAAAATATTAGTATGTGGTCTCCAAGAACTTGATTCTCCCCTATGAACTGCATATTCAACTCTTACTGAAGTTAGAGATACTTGAAGTTCCGCAGCATTTTACAGGTTTGGTTGCTGAACAGCAAATCTATCAGAGATTTTGGCAGCTTCATCTCTTAAAGGGAAAAGGAGGACTCTAACAAATTAATTTTCTAGGTCTTTGTTTCACAAGAGCTCAAGTGAAACCATATTAACACCTATAGTTCAGCTTTAACCTAACACATGACTTCATATTTTTGCTTACTGCCATTTTTAATCTTTGGGTTTTTTTCATAATTGTCAGAAAGGAGCTGATTGCCAGGCTGGAACAAGTGGAAAAAGAAAGCATGGATGCTGCTCAGCTGGCGAAGGAGTATGCAGAACTGACAGAGGAGAACCGAACACTGAAGCTGGCCCAGACGCAGTGTGTAGAGCAACTGGAAAAGCTCAGAATACAGTACCAAAAAAGACAGGGGTCCTCATAACTCTCAACTAGCTTATGTGAGGCAGTTAATAGAGTATTGGTCCTGTGCTGGAGAGAGATTTTAAAATAAAAGTCTGTTTAATATGTTATAATACTTTACTACAGATACAGAATATGTAGAAGTCTATATTTGATTTAATGCTTGCCAGCCAGTAGCTTAATATAATGGATATTTCATCCATTATATAATGGATATTTTATTTCAAGTAACATAATTGAAGTTAATCTATCCTCATTATATGTTCTAGTAGATCAGGTTTCCTTTCTAAACATATTTCTTCCAATTTAAGAAGATATGGACACACTAGAAAATGATATAAATAGTCTCTGTGTTGGGAATTTGGACCATACTAAGGCATACAGCAGGGACAATGTTAATATATGGAATACATGTATGTTAATTTTAGTTTGGTGAAGATTGTTTTAATTATTTTCCTCATGCCTAAAGTGTTTGGAAGTTATCTTAACACAGATCTCCTCACTGGTAAAAATTATACTTCATTATCCCATGTCAACTTTACTTTGTTGTACAAAATCTGAGAAATTGCACATTAAAAATTGAAGTAGTGTAATTATTTTTTACCAAATGAGTGTACTGGCAGTAATAGTTTGCAAGTTATGAAATTAAAAGGAAACAGATGAGATCAACCTTTCCTTCCTCAAGCACAAAGATAGCTTGAAAGTCTCTTTATTGTACTTTTTGGCATGCAAGAAATGAAAAATTAATATATGAGTATCACATCATAGTTTCCACTTAGAATATGTCAGTAAAAGTACTGTGAGGATATTTTGTTCTTATTTTCCCATCTGTTTTGAAACATAAGTGGCTGTAAGTAGGGACAGGAGTTCTGTGATACACAAATGAGCCGGAAGTAAAATGTTAGTTTTACTTGCTCTATTTATCCCTGTATTTTCCTAGATCAACTGAAAATTCTTTGTTATACTTCCATTTCTATTCATACATATTTTTTTCATTAAAAGCTGATACAGAAAAGCTATTTTATGTTCTGAATGTTCTTAAATCACCCTGTATTTTTGACTCTGCTTGACAGATGCAGCTTGTTACATCTTCACAAGGTTGGAATTCAGCTTGATGTGCCATTAGTACTGAAATGTGTCTTAGTAATTTAAAACTTGGAACTTAAGATTTCTTCCAGAACTTTAGCTTTATTATCATTAATCTATTATAAAAATGGGATTTTATGTTAATCAGAACAATTCCTGGGCAAGTCTTTTGGCACCAAAATGTTCCCCCATAGTTTGGGCAGCAAAAGGGACAAAAAAATACAAGCTGCCCTTTATTTCTCTGTGATAAATACCTACAGTATTCCCTGCAGCACAGGCATGAAAACAGGCTCCGCATTACTACAAACACCTGACACTGCAGTAGGAGAGTATGAGGAGGTAGCAGGAGAGGACAGCCTTGTCTCCGCTTCTCCTCCTGAGCCTCGGTGGCAGGAGCACTGCTTACTACTCCTTTACCCTGGCCACTGTGGAGACACGAAAGGAAATCACCCACTCTGAAGCATGTGCTCTCTGCTGGGATGCTCTGCAGGCAGTATAACACTGTATTTATTCCTCTTTCTTTATCTGAGGGTCCAATTTTCACTGTATCTTGTGAAAGCCGAAGAGAAAAAAACCATGATGAATCAAACCCACTTGGGACAGCAAGCCTGGAAATGCTGGAAAAGCCCTGAGTTTTGCGCTGATGGGAAACTTGCCCTGTACAGACTCCAGGGTTTTGCTTTGAGAACAGGACGCTGGACAATCTGAGATATATAACTGTTATCTGTATTTATGTGTTTTGAACAACAAGATTGTCGTTTAAAAATTAATTTGCTGATTTAGTCACTGATTTTTCTATCTAGCTTTGAAATCAGCCGCTCTGGTGATTTCAGTGAATTCATTGGAAACTGCACAAAGTACATAAAATTATTTCATTAGCAGAGTGGCTTTGGTTGCAGATGGATCAGACAGCAGAACTTTACTTATAGATAACTTTGTTCACGTTTAAATTTTCTATTTAAGTGCAGCCATTAAGTTTTAGATGTCAGAATAATATCAGATCATACTCTTTGAGAAAAACCTGAGGGACAGCCAAAGTCATGTAGAGAAGGAAAGCTGGGCATCATTTGTGACACACAGTAATTTGAGAGTAGCCAGGGAATGTGACTTTTCTAACCTCTAGAGAATGACCAATATGGGAGTCTTCAGGAAACATTTTTATAGGTGTACAGACACCAAATCTGTGGTGTGATCCAGCTACCAGTCTGGCTAAATATGGAACTCTTAAAACATCCCAAACTAATTGAAGTCAGAGATCTGTATTTAATCTGGACTCTGGCTATTTGCAGTCAATTTTTTCCTCTTACTTTTAGTTATGGTAAAAGTGAAAAATAATTGCTTTGTATCAATATATTTGCCTGCCAGCATGGATGCTCACGTGCCTGAGAATAGTGACTCAGAGAAATTGCATCACAATCCAAATGAGTAAAACTGAAATAGAAGTACCAAGGAAGAAAAATTAAAGTGACATCTCATGAAAACAATTTTTTTAAAGAAAAAATAGCAGTGAAATGGGATTCTAAGACAGGCAGATAGATAAATGGAATTCTCAAAAAATATTCATAGGCAAGTGAAATTAAAATGCAGACAAGTCAACATAACCCAGAAAATTATTCAAGTGTTGCAAAGAGTAAAAATGGCTAGAACAACCTTCTGAGAGGTAACTGCTGTATTTATCATCCATCCTGATTTTTTTATCAAGAGCATAATAATGATAAATATTTTCATATTCAATAAATCTCCAACTTTGACATGCTGAATTTTTCTTTAGATATCACTTCAAACTGCATAGCTCTGCTGACTCAATAGCTCAAATTAATTTTTTTAAGAAAACATTTGTTTGCTGTATTTATGCTGTATTTTCCAAACAGACAGTATGATTTGTGTCCTTCTAGAGAGGAGACCTTAGATTGGTCTGCTAGCTAGGTCCATTGTAATTATAGCTCTGTGAAAAAGAGTTTTATACAATTATTTCAAATAATGTCTTTACATCATATTTCACCCAAGAACTTAGAAGCCAGTTTCAGCTTTTGAGTTCAACGGCCAATGAAACGTTCGATTTTATAACTTCTGACTGCAGCCTGTGACAACTACAGTTGTATTCAGCAAAACAACAGCGCAGTCTGAGGCTCTTGCTGGCAATTCACCAGTGGTCAGAAGGCAAGGAAAGACATGTGAAAGGCTCAGATGACAAAAGAAGTTGCTAAATGCATACAGCTACATAGGTACATTCTGTTACACAGATAGTGTATTTCCTGCTATTATCCAGGTTATTCAGGTTAGTAAAAGTAAGCAGGCCACTACAAAGACAAATTAATTTGCTTCAGACCACTTAAGAAAACAGTGAAGTACATGGGTTTAAAAAAACAAGCCCTGTGCTTTCCATTTCCTATTATTACGAACTAACTTCCTTCCATCGTAACAAATGCTGAACAAGCTCAATTTAAGTATTCCAGTTAGCAAGGATATGACTCATGCAGTCTTGAAACAGCCAAAGGCTAGGGTGATTTTACACTTGAAAAAAGTCTGGAAGATAAGGACCTGCAGGTTTGGGCTTTTTTTTAATGTTTCCCTTTCCAGGATTATCTTTATTTTAGCTGGTTTTGTGCATTAATAATCTTTGGAAGTGTGTCACCTCCCCCCGGAGGCATTATTGCCATCTAGGCCTCTGTGAGCATTGCACACTGTTCACAGTAGGTACAAATATGCAAGGGTGCGATGCAGAGGTGTGTTCTCAGCCTTCCTTTGGGCTATGTGGTTGAGGAGCTCTGGCATGTGTCCATTTGCTGCTTGGACTCCAGTCCCAGCCTGTAGTGCAGAAATGAACTAGTTACCATATTAGTCACGGAGTCACTTGGTGGTTTTTCCTACATAAAATTCTTTGCTTGTTCAACACAAAAGACAGAAGTTTCTAGAGGAGCAGGGGATGCTGCTGTCTGGAGGAGCCTCGCCTCTCTTCTCGTGGAATGTGCAAGGTGTGCAGTGACCGAAGAAGAGGGTTGCAGGGAAAGGAAGTTTGGTCCAGGCAGCGATGTAGCAGGGGGAGCGCCGGCCCTGGCCAGCAGGACTGTGCAGAGAGTTGACAAACCTGGGTGCTGGCATGACTTTTCTCTCCCGTGCAGAGACTTCCACAGCCATACGTGTGCCCCCACAGACCTGAGGGTCTTCTCCCTCCTGTTAGAGTGTCCTGGCATGTATATGCATGGATAATATAGTGAACATCCTTGGAAAACCCATGATGAATCTAATAAGTGCCTTCATGACAGACCTGGAAGGTGTGCAGCAATGAAGGCCTAGGGCTATTACTGAACAGGTACTGAAAAGCTGGCCCCCATTGTCCATCCTGCTGGGCTTCTCTGGGACAAGACCAGACATTTTAAATTCAAAGAAGTGGATTGTTTTATAAGAATGAAAAAAATCTACCTTGCTTGGGACAGTGCCAGTCAACTCTAGGTTCTTCAGTGCTCCTTACAAGGGATGTCCTGCGTTACTCATACCTATATGAATGAAAGATAACAATCGTTCACAAATTACTGTTAACCTCAGCCCAAGCTTTCTAGACTGCACAGTCTGGTGTTTACACTGTAGAAAGCACAAGATTTAGCATATGAGTCACTCAGCTTTTCTACACACCAATCATCAGTTCCCCCTTCTAAACCTCAGTTCCTCTAATCCCCCCCCCACCCCAACCACAACCCCATGCATCTGTACCCCTTATCGAGTAGGCAGCATCAGTCTAGAGCTCAGATCCAGTTGACTGGTGATCTCATGACGTAGTCTGATGATCGCCATGTGCTTGAGATGGTTTCCAAACATTACAGTCGTACAAAGTTTGTGATTCAGTGCTGGTAGATGGCAGCAAGGCACTCTGCCAACATGCAGGTGCTGGCTATGAGATATGCTTGCTTTCTTTGAATGGGTTAGGAAAATATGAGAGCAGGTGGTCTGTGGATTTAGGTTTTTATCTGAATTTTGTATTAGATTTTAATACAGAAATTAGGGAAATGAAATGAGGATGTGTGTGCTGATGTAACAAATGTGTGGCCAGATGCCAGACTGTGCCTTGGGTGCTCAGGATGACTAAAGTGATATGAGAACTGTAAGTGATGGAAAGGAAGTAGTTAGAGCTAGGAAGAGGAACTGATGAGTGAGCTATGTGCCTTAACTGCTTGCTTTCTCACTTTTTATGGCTTGCACCAGTGGGATGTATAGGCTGTTGTCCTTAGCTCAACATTAAGAAGCTTTTGTTCGGATGTTTCCCAAGGCTTTTCCAAGCCTAGTCTACATAAACATTTTATACTGGAATGTTTACTTCATTAAGGTTATGTTTTTGTCTAATATGTCTAGTATGAACAGAGCTATACCATGATAAAGATGCTCACAGCATTGCAGATGGTTCATCTATAGAAAGAGGAATAACCAGTATCAGTATGTGACTCTTCTGCTAATCATAGAATCATAGAATATCTCAAGTTGGAAGGGACCCGTAAGGATCATTGAGCCCAATACTATGCCAGCTGCTGTATTTGCATTAAAGATAAATAAATTACAGCCTTGATAAATAGCATATGTATAGTGAAAACTACACTGAAGCTAGAGCTCTTCAGTACTGAAATAAATGCATCCCCACTAATGGGCTTTTGCTGCTTTCATTGCACAGTTAGGGTTTGGTGCTTTTATCAACTAGATCCCCAATCACCCACATGAAGGGATAGTGATGTAATGTTCTGTGATCACAAAACTTCCACCTCTGTCTTGTGACTTTCCTACAAGCATATGACACATCTCAGCACACATCCCAGATTGCCCTGTGCCTACAGACTTCCTCCACAGCCATTGCATCGCAGTGCTCTCCCCAGCTTGCTCCTTTGACTCTTGTTTTTCATACTCCTCTGCTGTGCTTGGATAGCTGAAGTCAGTCAACCAATGTGAATTTTTAAGAGTAGTCAGAAGCAAATGCATCATTTCAAAACATTACCTGCTAAAATCCTTGACTGTCTTGGGGTCAGACCCTTTTGTATTCATGTTCTGCAAGTACATCAGTATACAGGTTTGCTGATTAGATGTCAGTACAAAAAAATACAAGTGTTAATATTCATGGAAGACTGAGGCACATTCAAACATACTCCTATAAATACTGTTCTAAATATTAGGTTTATTCTGGGAGCTCACTCCCTGGTTGTGTGTCTAATTAGAAAAAAAAGCCCACTACTCATATATGAAACAGTACCTCATTATGAAGTTATCTGCACCAAGAAGAATGTGAACACTTACTTTTGAAATAATTTCAAAAAAGGAGTATTCTTTCAAGGAAAAAAACCCCAACATATTATAGTTCCCAGCTAATATAAATTGCATCCAGCTATGCACTAACTGCTAAAAATGTGCTTAAATCTATTTATAACTCTTTAAATAGCTCTCCTTAATTTAAGTCTGTAAAAGATACCTTTACATTTGACTGTATGAGCTCCCTCTGGTGGGTAATGTGACATCTCCCACGATTATTAGGAAGCAAACAGAGATACCTCGGTAAATGTTTTGGGTATACAATTATGTTTGTTCAATTGGAGTTTTGTTTATTTAAGTGTTTATAGCTACTAATTCTTTATATATATAGGTATAGGGCAGTATACTAATTTCTCACCATCTGATCACATCTGAAACTACCAAAAGGGTGATATCCAATATTTTTAAGATACTACAGACACTAGCACAAAGATGTAGTTTTCAGCAACACATTGGAAAACAGCTAACATGAGCACCCAAGTTAAATGAGTTCTGGCATCCTAGAGGAGCTGAAAGAGTTCATAATGCTTACAAATTATATCATAATAGCTTTATTTAGCCAAGTACTTCTGTTGAGTTCAGTTGGATTTATGTGCCTGGAAATCTGGCCTGTACGGCTTTACTTTCTCCAAGTACTAGACAGTACTAACTGATTGCAGATATTTTATGAAAAAAATACTTATGTAATGGTACAAAAGCAAAGAATCAAATATGCTTTAAATAACACAGAATAGCTGATGTACCTCTTTTTTGCTGACAAATTTTAATACGCCTTAAATCTCATACAGCCTGGTACTTATGAGTTACACTTTTCTAAAAGAAAACACAAGTGTTATCTTCCTATTTTTCTCTTTGTATTTAGGCTAAGTAATCTGAACACGGGAAGTGTTAGACTTCGGAAGAGTGCCCTAATGCATGGGCAATGTTCCAGCCAGAGTTCGAGTTTCAACAACCCAAAGTGGTTGTCCTGGAATATTAGGATTGTTTTACCAGCAATGAATTTGGTGGCTCTTGCACACCCCACAGTTTATTTAAACAACCATGGTTTTGGAAAATTTGGGTTCCTAGAACATTTTGGAAGGAAAAAGAGCAGAAAAAGCATGCTAGTAGGTTTGCTTTTCTATTTTAGCTGTTTCAGAATTCCCCTTTAATTAATAAAAAGAAGTTTATGTTTTTGTCACTTGGCTGAAACCTGGCAAGAGACAAAATTCTAGTTACACTGTATTTACAGGGGAGTCATGAAGATGAAAGAAAACATAAGCAGGATTTTACCAAAGGCAGTGGACAATATTTTTACTAGCAGTTTTTGATAGCTGTGTATCTCCTGAGTGTGACGGTACATGCAGTGTCTTCAGATGTTTATGATATTCTCCTAATCTTGTCATTTCTATTTGAGACTTTTAATTCACAGTTTGACTGTCAGAGTGCTCTGATATAAATCTACCACTATATTACTGTCCAAAAGGGAATTGTCACTGAATTTTTATCAAGAGAAAGTGGCATTTAAAAGCGCTTAACATTGCTTCTGAAATGAGCGTGTCCACATCTAGGTAAGCAGGGCTGCCTGGTAGGTATCAGCAAGAAGGCACCACATGGTAAACTGAATTTAGGCCCTGGTTCAACACAGCACTTACCATAGGGCACTGTGGCCAAATCAAACAAATCTCTTGAACACATACCTAACTTTAAGGGATGAGTAGCTCCCACTGATTTGCCAGTAGGACTATTCACAGTGTTAAACTTTTCTTCATGCACAGAAGTGTTTTTCCTGGATCAGGGCCAGAGAGACCAGCACCTCAGCTTGAAACCTGACTGTTCAAAGTTCACTGGAATTTAATTACATGCTTGGACTGTTTAAACACTGTGCTGTGTTGGGGCCTTTCCGTTGAGCTGTCTGTCAAGGAGCTAAACAGGTCCTTGTAGCATCTAATAGCAGGGAAGAGCTTCATGCTCTGAGATGCGTACAAAACTCAGGCGTCTTGCTCCAGCACCTTGAGCTGGGTCTAGGTCCACTTGCAGCTGCCAGATGAACCAGATGCTGGCATAAGATGTCAAAAGTAATGAAGAAAACATTCTCTTTTGTCATTCTTGGTAAGCGCATTTGTTCCTACTTGCACAGCTGCAGCCATGCCAACCTTTATGAAGCGGCTCTGTAGGGTTATTATATGAAACTATATGAGTTTAAAAAAGGCAAGTAAATACAATAGAAGAAATGTCAAATATTGACAAAGCACTATAAAACACATCTAGAAATGGCTCTTAACTAGAAAAGTAACAGCATAATACTGTTAAAGAATTTTAGAAATGCTCTTCTTGCTTTTCTTTTCTTTGGCAAAATTTAGCAGAAATACTGGAGTGGGATGAAAATGCCCTGAGTGTCTCTGTCAGGTAGGTCCATTCCTCCTTTCCTTTCCCTTCACAAACCCCTCCCTATTTTTCCAGTAAGAGGAGATGAGATCTCAGCTGCTTTAAAGATGAGATAGAGAAATAATTTTTTTCAGAGTTGTGATTGCAGCACCCTTTTCTCAGAGAAACTCCTGTCTGCTTTTGATGTAGGAACTGGGCAGAGGAGGAGTGCTTGGGTTAAAGGTGAGTTGTCTGCCCTCCACCCGAATGCCTGCTCGAATTTGGATGTGTAATAAGCATATGAAATTTTCAGTTTGCATGTGGTAAGTAGAGACTTAGAGCTAAAATATTGCCTAGCTGAACTTACTCTGTATCCCAAGAGCTTCAATGCATTGGTGACTGTTCAGCACACAGATTGCTCTCCCCCACAAATGCATACTTTGGACAGGCATATATGACCACAGACAATTTTGCTTGTGATTTCATCTCACAATTTGATTCTGCCAAGCTGTCAATACCCTCCCTTTGGTCATTGTAAATTGTGACGGAGGAAGATGTTTTGTTCAAATACAAAATGATCAAACACCTGGACCCAGGAAGGAAGAAGACTCTGCCTTTAAATTTGGCTAGAACCCATTGCTACTTTTCTGATTGCTTTATCATCACTAATCACTACCAATAAAACCAAAGCTTTTCCTCCTTTGTCTTTCTCCCCTTCCCTTTTCCCTTCCCTTCCCTTCCCTTCCCTTCCCTTCCCTTCCCTTCCCTTCCCTTCCCTTCCCTTCCCTT